>VZTN01031488.1:169488-207014 GCA_013400515.1 Erpornis zantholeuca | reverse complement strand
AAAGAACGTGCATCTGCAGTGGAAAAGAGATTCATTCTACTTAAATGTTACCTTGCACAGCTTTTCTGTATTTTAACTTTTAAATGCAGCAGCACTTAAAGCTATTTAGAAACAGCAAAGCAGTTCTTAAAAAAAAAAAGGAAACAGCAAAGATTCCAAAAAGAGTAATAAGCTGGATGTTCCTATTGAAAGAAACCACAAAAGCATTTACATTTTGAGTAATAATGCATAATACAGAGAGCAATGAGAGGAAATCCAAATTCTAACTGAATACATGTTTTCTAAACAGAGGCAGAAATGCTGCTAATGTAAAACACAATCAGAATAGATGAGAGGTGATGACTCTCCTCCTGTTCAATTTGTAAATAGTGGCCTGTACCTCCCGCCCAAAGAAAAGAAAAATTGGGATTTTTATTTCCTTTATTTCCAAAAGGAGCAATGGGTGAATTTCAAAATGCATGTCATGCTGCTGGAGTAAAAGCAGATACTACACTGGAATGCATAAAGAAACTTAGGGCATCCATTCTTCTCAGGATTGTATAGATCTCTGATGGAATATTATGCCTTGTTCTAGACAGTGACACTTTGATATTGAGTTCAAGAGAGAGGTTCAATTGGAGAGAAAGCCAAAAAGAAATGAACATGTGTAGAGATCCAGAGAAGATAGCTGGAGAAGGAGAAGTTGAATGACCTTAGGCTGTTTAAATTTTTTTAGTAATTACATTCTTCCCATATGTAAAAAGCTACTGCTGATACCCCTGGTTTATATCTAGAGTACACAGGGAAAGTAGAAGTAGGCTTGGTCTGAAACACCAAAGATTCATATTACACAACAGGATAAATTTATTAGTAGTAGGAACAGGAATGACTGGGATAGACAATCAAGATACTACTGCTAAAAAGATCTTCTGGAAGAGGTTGGATAAGCATCCTTTTTGACATGGAGATAGGGGCTAAACTCTTTGGGGTCTCTTTCAACTCCACCATTCACCTGTTGGTCGCAGTTGTGCAGATGCAGTTCTTCCACATCTTAAGCACTCTCTGGTCAGTAGAAGAAATGCTATTGGTATTTTTACTGAAGTACTTACTCTGCCTTTACATAAAATGGCCATTTCCAACAAAACATCTCCTAGAAGCTAAAAGACTAAGAAATTAAATTAAAAAACGGAGAAAGCTGAAGGACAGATGGTAACTTATATACAGCAGCAGTTTCTAACAAGTTCACCAGGTTCAGCTGTAAGTAAAAGTCAGAGCTCAGTCTCCAGTACCACAGAACCAAATAACAACTCAGATTAGAAAGGACCTCAATAGGCTCTGCAGCATCCTTGCAGCTCAGTGGGATTTCAAATTGACTTTGAACACCATAGGGAAGAGTAAGTAATACTGGCAAGTTCAGGCTAGTGGCCATAGTGAAGAACTCAAAAGTGTGCAAACAAAAGCTGGTTGTACCAATAATGATTCAACTACTGGTTACTCTGCAGAGGCAAAGAGACTACAGGAGAAAAAGAGAATGCACTGCTTTCTAAAGCCTCTCTTCGGTTTGCTCACTTTTTACAGCAAGGCTAGTTAGTGCAGTGTGAACTACTTGAGGGCTAAGGACTGCTACAGTATCCTATGGGAGACTGAACAGAAGATGAGAAGAAAAATTTTACTGGAACTAGCACTTTAAATTAGAACAGAAGTTACGTAGTACAGTTGTGGTATTCACAGAGAAGTCACTGCTTTCTGACTAGGGAAATAGTTAGTACCTTGCATTCTTTCTGTAACTCTCACCTTGGGATGAGACACCAGGAAAACTCTCCTATACATTCCAGAGTAAGTGATAAATGCAATTTCAACCTTGATAGCAATTTTTGAGTTTGAAGGAGTTTGACCAATTGATAATCATTACCTTAGGACAGCAACATATTGTCTTAAATATAGGTAGTAGTTTATTGTATTAATGTCAAAACTCTGGACATTTAAATCTCTCAGAATAATCATGCATGCAAGACTGAAAATTGTTTTGATCTCTAAAGTAGAGTCTCCAGAGTTTTTAACAATTAAGAATATACTAGGAGCATATACTTCAGGAGAACTGAAGTTTAGAATAAAAGACCTCACATTATTTTAGGATGAGATACAGAATAAGAAATTTCTGATAGAAAAGTAGGCTTTTGAAATCTTTTGCCCTCTAGGAACTCTATCACCCATTCTGAGAAACACACGTTTAACTTTTAATACGTATGTATGTCCTAATCAACAAAGCACTTGTGTAGAAGCTTAAAGACATGCACAATTAAATCTCTTTGAAGCCAATTATAATTCTGCACCAATTCTTCCAGATGACAATGCAATCAATTTTTTTCCCTGGAGGTTGATTTATTTTCCACTTTCAAATACATACATTGAAAGAGAAAGTGAGTAAAGCAAAGTGCATTAATGTATATTTTGTCATAAGAGGAAACATCCAGTTTAAAGTCTTTCTTCTGCTTAGGGTAAGTTCAAATCCAAGTGTTATTCTGCTTTTCTTTTCTATACCTGAAAAATTTCTATACCTTTTACTAGACCTGAAAAATTTAGGAGTTAGAACTACTTGCTAAAAAGATGCATTCATTTACCTTAGACAGTGTGTAATCGATGTGTTCTGCTCCACATCAACAGAAAGGTCAAGAAAATCTTCATCTTTGCTACTAACCTGTTGTAGAAAACATACATGTAAAACAGAGATGTCATACATCTAAATGCTGTTTATATCTTTAGCAAATGCTAAAGATATTTATTTCTGTAGAAATCGCTCTTACACAAAAATAATTCAATACACTTAATTTTTCTAGTTCAATGTGACTGATGTTCAGAGTGATATTTATTAGTAATTCTACCAATCCCGCATTCATATAATTTTAACTTCTGTCTACTCCACTTATCAATCCCTCCAACCATGGGGCACTAACGACAGCCTACTGTTCAGTAAAGGTAGATCACCACCCCCTATTTTATCTGGGATTGGTGAATTACATATATCTTAGTTATGTAACACAGTCTACTTTCTTTACCAGAAATTTGTTTACCCTTTGTGTAACATATTACAATATATATTCACGTTTTATTCTTACATTATTATTTCCACTATTAAGGATGCAATCAAGATAATTTCCAGATATCTTTCTGTCACAAAAGTCATAATTAACCATGTTACCCTTTCTCTCTAGTGAGTATTCAAAAGGCTGGGTTTATACTTCTGACACAGCTACGTTTCCCCATTGGATATTGTTCCCGGTCAGTATTTTAATTAAAAAATTAAAAGATCAAAGGTAAAAACAGCTCAGTGATAATATTTTGCAAAAACATTTTGGTATTGCCAATCTTTTTTTAGACAAAACCAGAGGAGAAAAATTATATTAAAAAGTTTTCATTAAAAAAATTTAAGTCCAAATATTTTCAGAATGACAGATGCTGATTTTTGCATTGAAAATGATTTTGAGTGTTTAATCTCAAAGATGAAGTAATGTTAACAAAAAAATAATCCAAATGGCTAATTATTGTAATACTTCAACTGAGTCAAAAGACTGCAGAATTAATTAATTACTGCATATGAATTCAGTCATATTCATAACAACCTATTTTTTTTATAAAATGTTGCATGAACACCCCATATTTTGCCTGCTATGCCCACATTTCCTTGGAATAACCAAATCAGATGGAAGGATAGTGAAGTCCAAATCAAGAACTTCTGTGAGGGGATAAATCCCTTGTTCTTGCAGAAACCCCTCATGCTCAGATTTTTGCAATTGTGTGGATGTAATACTTATGTACCACCTTGAGATCGTATTTGTGTTATGTCAGGGATGCTATAAGCTCGGTAAATGTGGCCTATATCAGACCTGAATGCAGAAAAACACCTTTAGCCAGATTAATTTTGATATTACCAAATATGTACAGCAGCATAATGCACACCCAACTGAAATGAACAACAGTTCTCCAAACAAAAATCCTCCCTGAGACATGATTTGACCCTTAGGGAACAGAAAACCAAAAGACTGGCAGCAATCAACTGCAGTATAAATATACAGCTAAAATTTGAAAGATAAAGCAATAAATCTTGAGAGAACATTGTGTCTCTACAGGTGGAACTAGACTTCTGTCAGACACACTGAGTATCATGAAAAGTTAATCACTTGAAAACGTCCTTGGCTAGTACAGTGTTTCATCTGAATGCCTCAAAGAAGCTAGGAATTCTGTTATTGATTTCTGCACATCAAATATTTACTGGAAGGGAAAATTAGATACTTAGAGCTAGAACAATACACACTAAACCTAAAGGTAGCTGGAAAACCAGATTCAAACTGCATTCTTTGTAAGTAAGAATAAGATCTGCTGAAATCTGAAAGATTCTTCTTGTACTACGTGTGAATATTTCAGCAAAATAATATCTTTTAATCTGTTTTACTATTTTCCTAAGATTTCAAGTTACACTAATCCAAGAAAAACATACTGGAAAAATATCCTGAGTAATATATAATATTTCTGCATTCAGAGGAAGCTACAGACAAGCTGTATTTTCCATAAAGCTTCATCACTTTGAATTACAAGTAGGGAATTGTGCAGTTATACTGTTACCCAAGGACACATGCCCACTTCACTACTATTTCTCTGAGTAAAACTAGATATTGATTTAGAATTAGGCCACAACTATTTAGAGAAGACTGTCAGTTAAAAAATAATTCTAACCTCTCACTTATTTTAACTTGCTATTACCTGAGGTTTTATAATTAAATTAGATTAAATCATTAATTTTCAATGTCTCTCTCATGTGTTCATTTATACAAGCTTGTTCCAAACTTGCTCCAGCATCTTTTTCATGTTGATCATCATTGTATCTCTTCTTCTCACTACCCTCCTCTGACCAAGTCCCTGGAAAAGCCATATTTGTTTTCTTGGAATACAGAGCTATTCTTTATAATTAGAAATATCAGACTATGTTCTTTCACACAGCTGGTAAGACCTGTGTAGAGCTTATCTCACCTAACTTCAGTTATCTAAAGATACTTAGCCTCAGCTTAGTGTCTGAAGATACCTTCTCTGAGCACCTGATCCCATCTTAATGCAGCTAATCCTAAATTGTATTTTCTTTAGAGGAAACCCATAGTAGCAGCACTGATCTGAGTAAAAGTACATTATTCTTAAGCCAGATCAGTTTGTTGGCCCAGTTCTCAGCATTGCTGCACCAACAATTCCAACAGCTTAGTAACACCATGAAGCCAGGACAAGCTATATGGAACAAAACACTGGATACTGCTAAAAACAGCCTAGACACAGATGGAGAGAGTTTCCTGCAAAAGCTCCTTCACCATCTCCATTATCTGCAGAAGGAGTTGAGAAAACTACTTCATCCTTAATGCCTATCAACTTTGCTTTACCAAGCAAAAGTTAGGTGATGTTAGTTCCAACCTTTGTGGAAGGTCAGTGTCACTGTTCTCCCCAAAAGGAGATTTTTTTCCTGTCTGTGTTATTCTTTCCTGCAACCTCACAGGAACAATTTAAAAAAAATATTTATTTTTTCTTTCAATAGGAACATGTGTTTGAAAAAGATAGTAATCTATAGGAGACTTGCAATCAGGTTTCCCAGCTAACTGTAATTTTACATAAGTAAAACTAACTTTTACTAATAGTTCAAATATAAGAGATTTCAATCTGACATCATCCTCTAGAAAATATTAGGAAGATAAAAGAAAACAGTTTGTTAATAATGAAACCTCTGTATACCTCTCAGACCTTCAAGATTGAATTAATACAAATTCATCTTAATGTTTCACTTATTATATGAATATGAGGTGAATACCTTCTATCAAAGTTACAGTGATAAGGAAGGGTATTGATTCACTAGCAAGAATTTTAACTGTAGAGGTATATATTAGGACAGCAGAACCTGGCATAGATTAGCCAAGCAATGCTTAGAAAAATAAATTTTTAGAAAAGAATATACTCACTTCAAGAAGTAAATTCTACAGGAATATCCACAATTCTCAGATGTCTGAAAAGATTCATATATTTACATATATTAAATGCATCTATCTATTAATGGGCAACAACAACAAAAAAAATCTATCCCAATGCTTACGGTTTCACAGTTCAAACATCTAGTTTCGTTAGTCAGTGTTCCCTGAAAAATCTCATGCACCCAGGTGAGTTCTTGTTTATTGTTCTCTTCAGCTTCATTCATGTTGCCATTTTTCAGTTTTCCATTTTGCTTTTCCTGTTTCTTCTCCTCCTGCAAAATGTCTGCAATGGTGTTGAGCAGGTAATTTAAAAACTCATGTGCATCTTGCTGCATGTAGTTGTCAAAAAGATCTGTGAAGAAGAGAGTCAAGATTTGTACAGCTGAATATCCTTTCCTCCAAGAAAGTATTTTTTTCCTAAATACTTGTACTGGCCCTTGCTCAGCAAAGTATTTAGAATCATGCCAAAGAACAGTTTTGCAGCCTGGCACCCTGGCTTCAGTGAAGCACTTTTGGGGGAAGCTTCATCTCACCTAACTTCAGCTGTTTAGAAAGTTACACTCATTACAGTTGATTGTGTAGGCACCCATTGCAGTCAACGAAGAAAGTAAGAGCATGACTCATCCTAAATTATTTCCTTACACAAGACACTCACTGCCTAATTCAGCACTGACTTCCATCCACATATTCCAAGTCCCTCAGACACTTAGGAGCATCACAGAGTTTTGACAGTAAGCCACACAGCTGGGAAAACTGAAGCTGTTGGATGCTAATACATACTTGTGTACTGTGCCCAGGATGCAGTTACCTTTCCTCTCAGCAGCCCACAGGGTGCTGTGCTTTGTAGGTATGCCTCCAGTGGAGTTGATGATGTACCAGTGTTTCAGCTGATGCTGAGCAGCATGCACACAGCAGCAAGGCTGTCCCTCCAACCCCCATCCTGCCCAAAGGCTGGTAGGCTGGGTGTCAAAGAGGTTGGGAAGGGGGCAGAGGCAGCTGAGCCAAACTGGCCAAAGTCATATTCTATGCCATGTGACCTCATGTTCATAACTAAAATCTAAGACAAAGATGGGTGGGTTTTCATTATTACTCTACATCTCTTCCAAATAAGCTCTTACACATGCCAAGGCCCTAGTTCCCAAGGAATACCTGGAAATTATCTGCTGATGGGAGAGAGAGAATAAATCTCTTTTGGTTTTTCTTTGTTTCTGTATGTAATTTTTTCTTTTCTTTTCTTTTTTTTTTAATTAAACTGCTTTGATCTCAGCTTGTGAGTTTTTTTCTTCTTATCTTCTCCCCCTCCCCTGCTGAGACAAGGAAAAGACAGGCTTGGTGGGCACCTAGCAGCCAGTCAAGGTTAACTCACCTCAAGTAGTAATAATAACACCATCTAACAAAAACTCATTTTTCACACACAAGTCTGATGAGAAGAGACTTGTCCTGTTCAATACAAAATGCTTGCTGGAAGAGGGGAAAATATCCCCTGGTGGGTGGTGATTTAGTACCTGCTTCTCCAGTAAAGGCTTAACTTGCCCAGCATGTCAAAGAAAAAAGAATCTGTGTTCCCAGAAATGTGTATTTTTATCCCCCTGCTCCTGAAAAAGTTCACATGGATTTCCTCAGAAAATATTGTACAGAACCTTTGGCTTTGTAGTGTCTAGGCTGGACATACAAGCAGGGTAATACACACTGAGTCTGGCCCTAATTTAAAAAAGCTGAAAACATAAGATCCAGTCTTTACAAGTGATCCCTGACAGTGTGGGGGCATTTAACACTAGATGATTCCGAGTTAACTTTTTCACTGTTTCAAATGTCTGCGCTGAAATGAACAGTCTGCCCATTTATATGCTGTCACCAGGAAGAAATTTCTTCCAGGTGTTTGACTCATACTTTTTCTCTTCATTCAAAGCCTCTCTGTTTCTAAGCATACCACCCACACTGATATGAATCCAGGCCAAAATGGAACTGCGACAGGTTTCTTTATCTCAAGATGTTCCTCATATCCCTTAGACAGAACTACTACAAGATTAGGTATATGCTGTTGCCAGCTTGATGGTCAAAAAGAAGTCTGATGCTTCGCAAATAAGACTGTGTCCGCCATGTCCAAGAACCAGAGCACCAACTGATGTGTAGCTGATTGACCACTCCACACGTACTCGGTTCCTTATCCTCCAGGGTGTTCTGGAATTGGTGGTGCCTGTAGCCTTCCTAGGTCACACAGTTTCTCTACTGCTAGCTGCCCTCAATGTTTCTCTCTGCCATACTCCACAAAAAAAGGATTTAAAAATTACAGCAGTGTCACCCTATTCCCAGCCCTAGCTCACTCTACAGTAAGGTCTGCCCCACCACGCTGTGAAAACATTGTTAATTCACACAACTCTGGGAGCATATGAAATCTGGTATGGCTATTTCAAGCATAATATCCTGTACACAAATCCTAAAATAATAATGCACCCCACAAAGTACTAAAAGCAATTTACAAATCTAACCTGTATTTCTGATTAATATGACCACATTGCTCAATATTTATTTATACTTTCTTGATCAATGCATGAATACCTTAGAGGATTTTAGTTTTACACTTACCATTCTCTTTTCGTAATCTTGATATGAATTTCTTTGGTGGAATTACTCCAACTTTTTTCTTCTGAGTAGCAATACTATGGAAAAGATCTGCCAGGCAAGTCAAGAGGTTTTCCTTCTTTTTCTGTTGGGCCTTGTATGATAATACATTTTCCCGAAATGGCCGGCAAAAATACAATGCCTGCAGCACGGAGTTACAGTAGCAGGTGTTCCCAAACTGCCATGCAAAATTAAAAACAAGCTTAATCCCTGTGCATCACACCAAAACTATATGTTCATTCAAATATTGACTCATGTCACTGTCACAAACCAGCCAGTTTGCCACGTAGCTGCAGTAGATATATATTTCCACACCCACCATGACACTTCATGGTGTCAAAAATTATGGTGTTCTAAGTTAACTAGGACACAAAGTAAAGGTTTCCACCTGTATGAGAAATATTTTTTGTAGTGGCTTTCATTAAGTTTATTTCCATACCTGGGCTCCATCTTACTGCTTAGTAGCACAATGACTAATGTTTTCAATGGAAAAAATTACTATATCTGTATAATTTCTATTGGAATAAACAAGTGATTAAACGCTCTTCTCACTCATTCTCTCCTTGGTCAAATAAAAAAGACTCCTAAGAGTACCCAATGCAGAATTCTGTACCTAAACGTGTACATACTTTCATTACTTCCTCCCTCCCTCCCTCCCCACAGTTTCGCAGCTAAAATAGGCTTTTAACTTTATTGAAGTGTATGTTCTAATCCCTGGAAATATTCATAGAACAGTAAACTGTTCTCTCTGGGGGTGTATGAAGCCATCTGCAAACATCTGATACAGTTTTGCAACCCACTTTGCCTAAAATTGCAACATGAGCAGCACTTAAAAAAAAAGACAATCCTGTGATAGAATAAGATTGATAAGAGTAGGGGAGAGAGAAAAAAAAAACCAAACCAAGGAACAAAGCAAATTTTAAGTAACATCCAAATGGTACTTACATTGACCAATCCAAAGTAGTGTTCATTGATTGGAAACTGCTCTGGGCCAATGTCTTTTTCCAGAGCAGAGGCATTGGTGCCCTATACAAAAATAAAGGGGAAAAAAAAAGTCAAAAACCAAACCAAACAAAAAAGATTAAAAAGGAAGAAATTATTTAGAATATTAAGATTCTAAAATAAAATCATGGACAGTATCAAGACAGAAAATAATTATTTTCTTTCAGCTGTGATTAGCCAAGCTAACTGTCTTACAAATAGGCAAGTACAAGAGTCTCATGAGCCACTAAAAACATTTGCAAACAGTGGAGCTGTTCTGGCATGGACCCTCTAGTAATGGCTGATTAGAAGTGAACCGGTCACAACAGTGGCTTTTCCCACACACACCTACCCCTTCTTTTTACTGTGTACATGGACATCTGCATCCCATTACTCTCTTGCCTCATAAAGATAGTAGTTGATCTTAACCACAACCCTAAAACTTAGCTCCTAGATGGAAGGCAGGTTTTCTAAGCCTGAAACTCCTCTGAATCCCTCTTAATTAATCATCAGCCTGTAACAATACTTGGGCTTCAGACTGCCACCCTGTTCTAGTAACATCACAAATGCTAAAAGCAAGTGCAATACATCTATCATTTTGTCCTCTCTAACATTAAAGAGCACATAAATTGAAGCACTTAGATCTCTTAGTCACTGCCCTGGTGTGGCAAGTTATGTTCAGCTGTACCTTCACTCCAACAGAAAAGTTGTTTAGATAAGGCTGGTCTGTAAGTATGATCACAATTTTGGTATGTTATTTGGTGTGTCATTTTGCTATAAATTAAAATGCCCATTTTTAAACAAGCTTAAATTACCAAGCGAGTAAGGTAGATTGCTGCCAAAGGAAATGTCATCACTCCTATACACATTACAAGCTAGGCTCCATCTTCTGACTCCCTTACTTCAGATACTTATAGACATGGATGCGTGCTCCCTTCAGGTGTCTCTTGAGGCTGAACAGGCCCAGCTCCCTCAGTCTTTCCTCATAGAAGAGATGTTCAAGTCCCTTAATCATCTTTATTGCCCTCCGCTGGACCTGCTCCAGGAGCTCCATGTCTCTCTTGTCCTGAGGAGCCCAGAGCTGGACACAGCACTCCAGATGTGGCCTCACCAAGGCTGAGCAGAGGGCAGGATCACCTCCCTCCATCTGCTGGCAATGCCCTTCCTAATGCAGCCCAGGACACCACTGCCTTCTCACCCCCACGGGCACATCGCTGGCTCATGGACAGCTTGCTGTCCACCAGGACCCCCAGGTCCTTCTCCAGAGAGCTGCTTTCCAGCAGGTCAATCCCCAGCCTGTGCTCCTGCACGGGTTTACTCCTCCCCAGGTGCAGGACCCTGCACTTGCCTTCACTGAGTTTCCTTCCTGCCCAACTCTCCAGCCTGTCGAGGCCCTTCTGAAGTGCTGCACAGCACTCGGGATCAGCCACTCCTCCCAGCTTTGTGTCTTCAGCAAACTTGCTGAGGAGGCATCTGCCCCTTCATCCAAGTTATTGCTGAATAAGCTAAACAATTCCCAATACTGAACCTTGGGGGACACCACTAGTGTCAGGCTTCCAACTAGACCCATGTCACTGATAGTGACTCTCTGGGATCAGCCAGTTCTCAATCCACCCCACTGTCCACTGATCTAGTCCACATTTCCTGAATTTGTCCATGAGGTCATTGTGAGAGAGTGTCTAAAGCCTTGATGAAGTCAAGGGAGACATTTGCTCAGATTTCATCAGCTAAATTTTCAAAGTAGCTGGTAATCAGATTCAGAGTTTTCATGACCCTTTCCCGTGTTTTCCCCAAGGCTTGTATTTCTGTTTCCTCACTGCACCTACCATCACCACTGAACCTACCATCACCACTGCTTACCAAATTAGACTATTGTTTCATGTCAATTCATTAGAAGAAGATTTAGTCAACAAAATTAGCAGTGTGAAACTCAGCACAAGTGCTCTTTGAGAATTTGCAAGCCTTAAAAGTAAATCATCTCCTTTAAGTTGGCAGGTTCCAGAAAAGCTCCAAAGATTTCGTATTTCCCATCCCCTTCTCGGATCTTTCTCAATTCTTTCTTTCTCTCACATACACAGAGTTCATTGCTCAGACCAAGTGTATGTTATTTTCCAGAAAATCCCTTTGAGACTAAAGTACTTAACAAGCACATGGCTTCACGAAAAGCTTCATAAGGGATATATGTTCTCATCAGTCTCTGCTAAGCCTTGGTGAGAAACTTGGAAAAAAATATTGATCCATACAAAGCAATTATTGGCTACTGTTCAACAGAGATGACAATGTGATAATTATGTAAGTCTCATATGAAGACTAGTTTCGTTGCTTGGAAAATCAGCCTTGCCAAAGATGTACATAGTCAGCAAAGCATCTGACATTCCAAGAGGGAGGAAACTGATAGACATTTGCCTATCTGATATTAGCAGTGAAGCAAACAGCCAGTTACCCTCAAAACCTTGTCTGATACAAGAGAAATGTGACTACAGAAGATTAATGCAGCTTCTGAGGAAAAACATCTTCATATTAATATTTATTGTACAGCATTCAGATCAAAGCAAA
Organism: Erpornis zantholeuca; assembly: GCA_013400515.1. Classification (NCBI taxonomy): domain Eukaryota; kingdom Metazoa; phylum Chordata; class Aves; order Passeriformes; family Timaliidae; genus Erpornis; species Erpornis zantholeuca. Next base: position 194,877 of record VZTN01031488.1, on the reverse strand, counting down.
GGTTTTCTTTGATTACACTTCCAACATTACAATCATATTCCCTAATAAAAGAATGAAATGGGTGTTTTTCCAGTTTCATAGGAAGTATTCTCCGCACCAAAATCAATTCTCCCTCTACAGTTAATGGAAAATACTATCTCTAAAAAGTAACCTCCTACTCTTCATAAACTACAAGTTAGTGTATTCTGTTAGACAAATATGATGTAAGTGCTCTGCTAACTAGTTGCTCCTATATTACTCACTTGCCTTTCCTCCAGAGCCAGGGTTTTTTACTTCAGAGAATGCCAGATGGTTAGACAAACCCTTTCTTGCATTTAAATTTTCTTGTAAATATTGGGAGAAAGAGCAAGAATCAGGATTTACCAAACAAAATTATCACTGAAAACCAAACAAATTCATGATGTCTACCAATCAATCTTCATATAAAAACTCTACATTGCATGGAAATTTCCAAAGTACCTTCTGTTGAAAAAAACACATGCTTAGTAACATCTCATCACAGAGCTTTACCTCATCGCAAGCTTTACCAGGCCTTGGCTGTTGCAAATATAAAATAAAGTACAGTGTGCCAGCGACCCAACAAAACTGTGAGGCTAAATTTAATCTTTGGGCAAACCAGCATAACCCACTCGGACTTCATTAGCTGTGCCTTCTTGTATCAAAGGCAATTTCAGTCTGGTTTATTCTGAGGTCTCCAAAAAGATACTGTTAAATCCATTGAAAAAGAAGTCTAGGAATACAAGTAGGAAGCACAGAGATCTAATGCTTCAGATAAGGATATATTTCTTATAGGGAGAAAAAAATGTAGACAGGATACATAGTAAAACTCAAACCATGTCACATTGCATATAAATGACTTGTTTTGCATATGAAGTCCCTCAATAAGCAGTTGACACAAGGACATAAGGAAATTTTTCCAACAAAGTATACAAAGTATACAGAAATTGTACACACAATCCAGGTTTAAACTGGAAAAAATGTGTTTTTAGAGGTATATTAAAGGTGGTTCAGAATTCAGTTTAAATCAACCGTATCGAATACAGAAAACTTGTTAGTCTACTGATCTACAGCACAAGCCAGCCATGACTATTTAACATGGTTTTCAGAACGTTTGTTTTCACTCCTAGCAAGTCATTTTGGTTACTTCTACAGTTGCTCAGATATTTTAATGCAACCACTCTCTACGGTTTTATAAATGTTTCAGTTAGGAGAAATATCTTACCACAGCTGAATCTACTACAGTTTCATAAAAATAAGCAGGAGCAGCAGTGTAGCTACAGAGCCTGAAATTAGGAGAGACTGCATAAGTCAATGAAGTGGGATTTGGGAGTGTTAAATAAAGTCATATCAGAGTATAGAGACAGTAAAGGAGACTGGCTTCTCAAAAGAATACACTAGTGAAGGAAATGTAGTGAAGTGAATGTGGTAGCCAGACATTATGAGAATGAGAACTAGGTCAATGTGGAAACTCCTACTATGTATTCTGTGGTGTTGGAACTTTGATTTCTCAGAAGTTTTACTTAATTCAACAATCAGCAGTCAGCCCTTGTAAAATGGCAAAGACATAAAGCTGGAGACATAGCCAAGCACAGGTGAATTGAGGCCAAGATTTCTGCTACAGCATTGCTCCAAAAATATTCTGCCCATATGATCTATATTTTTTCCTCTTATTATTTTCCCCTAGACCTTCCAAAGGATAAGACTGCTGGTTTCCTTTTCTGCTGAAACTTTGGATAATAAGATTCATTTGTGCTTTGCAACACATGAAACAGATTAAGTAAAAAGATCCCTGCTGTTCCTTTACACTTTAGCATGAAAAACAAAACCTTCAGGGGAAAAAAAATGCATCAGATTAGTTCATTAAATCACATGTAGCAAAGTAATCTAAATACAATTATGTGATGGAAGATGAGAAATGGACAAGAGCTAATATGAAAATGTCATCAGAAGACAGCAAATCAGACTAAACTTTGTACTGTGACAGAGCCATAAAAATGGCAGTAACTTTCTAGAAATATGGATGTGTTTAAATTAAAGTAAATAAATATGGTAAAGAAATTAGGACTTTTCATAAGCCACCAAGTGAGTATCACTAAATAAACAGAAACATGGTATGAAAAACATTAAATTAATTAAATTTTTCTTTGTACAGAAAAAAAATGTGTACAAAGGCAAAATAAGAAATAAGAAGAAATATATTGCTCTTAGATTTCTTAGAAGAAAATCTAAAAAATATAAGGGAAAAAAACCCTAAAAACTTAAAAACGGAATAACTAAAACTGAAATTTAAAGACCAAGAGATCAATGAAGGAAGATGGCTTGTCCATGACAAAGGGTTTTGGATCATATACATTTATAGACTAGATTTCTTTTTTCTTAGTATTCAGGGAAAGTGAGAGCAAAGCGATAGAAACAAAGTTGTTTCCTGAAGGGAGAAACTGAAGGCTTAAGACAAACTAACGGTGATGTTTGGGCTGGTAGAGGAGAAATTAGAGTAAAAATAGAAGTGGCTACAGGGCTAGATAGCCTGTGTTTCAGGATTTTGGAAGGCACACCACATGGGAGGGAAGGAAAAAAGAAGATAAAGAAAGATGGGGAAGACCTCCTGGCCAACAAATGGCAGTGATGGATAACTCAAAAGAGAGGAGGCAACTGTAAATAAAACCCAAAATTATCTCCCAGAAGGAACACAAAGAATCAAGAGTAAAAGGAGAGCTAGCAATAGCACAGCATGCAGCATATATGCAGCTGTTTTCAATAGATGCATCACCTGTCCCCAGTGCTGGACTTTGGCTCTCCTCAGGAGCAATCTCACCTTTCAGAGAGATATGGTGAGTAACTGAAAGACAGACCAGCTTTCCTAAAAATAGATATTAAATGCCAAACCTGAAACATTTCTGTAATTTTTAAATTGTAAGTCCCACAACATGGTTGAAATTAACCAGATTAGCTCTCTCTTCATTCTGTGAAGAAATGCTTTTTGCTCCTCCAGCAAAGCTATTTTGGGTCTTTGTTGCCACAAGAAGAACAAGGAAAGAGAGGATTCTATGAAAACACATGGGGACCATAGTAAACAGCAAAAGGACCATGACTAACTGAAAAACCACTGTGTATTCAAATTTCTGTAGGAAAGATGATTTACCAAAATGTATCTAAATAAATTATTTTTGTGGTTTTTTTCTGAAAAGTCTTCTGATTACTCAGGCAAATTATAAGAGCTTGAAAGGAGAGGTCTAACCTATTTTTTCTTGCTGGATGCATTAACTATCTCTATTTACAGATATAAGTATCGCACATACCACAAATAACTTCAGCTCTTTACTGTGTGGTTACCAAGAAACAGATAAAAATTGCAAGATCTGAAATCCTGAACCACTTAAATTATTGGACTAAGTTTTTAAGGTACTCAGTCTTACATAGCTAATAAACTTGGTTTTCTCAAAGCACTAAGCAACCATGTACTGGAAGTGAGGTTCTAGAGAAATGTTGCAAGTTCAGTGTCTATATCCATAAGTAATTTTTAAAAAAGATTGACTTTTAAACTTTCAAGGATTAGACAGCCTTTTCCAAACTGCAACTCAATGTTCTCTTGCAAGTCTGTCGGTATCCCCAGCTTAATTGTTCTTGGATTAGTGGCACTCAGGGTTTTGCTGGAAGAAGTAGCAAAACCACCGGTTTTGTCCAGTTTCATTCTTCGGAACACATAGCATCAAGATGGTCTCATGAGTCAAAATGGAACTGATATTTGCTTACAGACTATTAATTTCTCAATAACATTTTTGTCTAGGCCACATAGACTGCATACGTGGTGCCTCAGAGCACTCAGAAAGCAAGGCACCTTCTAAGCTTCACCACAGCTGCACCAGCTGGAATACTCTGATAATCTGGAGACAGAAGTAGGACTACCTTCATTAAATCTCCATATGAGATGAGTGATGAGGGCTGCAGCTATGTTGCAGGACAGGTTTAGAATTAAAAAATACTTTTGGACTATATTTTTCTTTTAGAGAAATCCTCTAAGGAGCTGAGACAACTGCAAGATTCTCTCATGAAGAAAAGAATCACCATGTACAAAATGGGAAACAGCTGACTAAGGTAGTAGCGTTTTAGAAAAAAAAAAGAAAGAAAACGGAAGTCTCTGTGTAGTATAAGATGAATAAGCAACAGGTATGGAGAATTATTTTTTAAAAATCCCCCAAAACACAACAGCAAATGTTGACAGCATAATGAATTCTTAGAGGTGGCAGTCTACCAAGCTCTTAAAGTAACTTTCCTGTTTAACTTGTCAGTGGTAAGACATCTTACGTGGAGGTTTGGGTGCCTGGTTCCAATGAAGATAAAGATAACTGGAAAGAATCCAAAAGAAGCCAGTCAAAATGGAAGACTCAACTCTAGAGAAAAATGAGCTATAAAAAAGGGTTGAATGGAGTTGCGTTGCATAAGACAGAAAAGGCTGCATAAGGCAGAAAAGGTCATGACAGTGTTTTCAAGTCTACAGTTTGTTACAGAAAGGAACTAATGTGTTCTTGGTCTCAGCAATGGACAGGATGAGAAGTACCAAGCTCAAATTACTGTAATGGAGATTCCAGTAAGACATTAGGAAATGTGATGTAGTTCCTCTCATTGGAAATCTCCAACTTTGGCTGACCTACATTAGAAATAACTCAGGTTTATCATATTCAGTAGACAGCTGGAGACTTTATTGTCCTAGGGTACTTTAGATATAGCTGTTACAAGGCCATTAATTGTGAAATCAAAAAATCAAATTAAATAACTGAAACACACAACATCCAGTAATGGCTGGTTTGAAACCCTCAGCACAACAGCCTTTTCTGCAAAGGCTGAGCATATCCAAGAACAAGCTTACAGTGGAGTCCTGACAGTGGAGATGCTTCTTCCCAAGAAGCGCTGATATACTGTAGTGTTAAGTATATAATGCACATAAATGTATGTAACTGTATCTACCAAACAGTCAACCAAGGACATATTCTGAGGCTAAAGGAAGGTCAGCAGAAGAGAACTGGCTGACTGCATCTCTGGCCTACACTCCACAGACCACGGCTCTTCAAACCTGTCAGAACCTCACCTCCTCTGTGGCACTTGCCCACCACACAGAGTTAATCAGGGTCCAGAGTCTGCTTTTAATGTCATCTCTTCAACAATCCAGATTCATTCATCCTTGCTGAGCTGTAACTAAGAGGTTCCTTTATTGAGGTGTTTAGCATAACCACTGGTTTACTCTTAATTCAGCAACAAGAAGCCAAAGACTACATGCATCTAAAAGAAACACACTGAAAACCACACAGTGTTCATGAATTGTCCTTTTGTGCTTAGTTTATAAACAGCTAGTAACTACATAATAACCATGTTAGCCATGAAAAGGTATTCATGCAAGACAAGCCTCAGCCATTACTTTAGGCTATACTTTGGGAATTATATATTAGGGTGTTTCTCATTTTGCTTATACTCCTCTATCCAATAAAAAATATCTTTTGTTCATCTTTTGATGATTCTATCTGTTAATCCAGTACCTATTTGTCAGCCAAACTCTCAAGTTTCTCATTACTTCAGAAAGTTACTAAAATGATTAAACTTCATACTCTCCATACTTTTCATATTTTTGTTTCTATATTTTATATATCATACTGAAATTGTGCACTCTTGAGGCTATGCTTCTAAAACTGCATTTCTTGATTGTCTAACTAATCTTGTAATTTAATAAATTGTTTTCCTTTATCAATTTAAATATGCCTTCAGATAACTGTTTTATTGTCTAGCATGTGTTATTTTGCCTTTGTCTCTATTTATGGGAAGATGTAAAAGACATGAAGAAATATACACTGCAGGTTGTTCAAATGAATAAATCCAGTTGAAAGTCATAGTGATCGATTATGAAACTGAATAATATTCTTATTGTATGAAACAGGATTTAATTATTTTTGCAGCATTAAAATTGTAAATTTTTTTGTATCAAGCATTTTCCAAATCCATTTGTAGTTTGAGTCTTCATTCTGCCAATGCCTTATATTCAAACAAATCCTGCAATGAGCCTCTAAAATCATGCTATTAAAAAAAAAAAACCACAAAAAATTTCCAATATTTATTCTTATTTGTTTCCTGAATATAGAGACTCCTAGGCTTGTATGTTTTTTCTCTACAACCAGTTTCTAGGATAATTAGAAACTCTTTGTTTGTTTCTTTGAAAATGAAAGATGAAATTCACAGGTATTCACATAATTCCTGATGAATTGTGTGAATATTTTCANTGTATCAGAGAAACCTGAATGTGTTTAGAGTATTCTGGTATTCTGTTTATTAAATTGTCAGAAGACTATGAAGTGCTAATTGGAATATTTGAAATACTATTACAAAATTTTGAACGGGGGGGTACTAACACCTGTTCTCAAAAAAATTCTGAGAGAGAGAACTATGGTCCACAGAGCTTGTTAGCCAGATCAGTATAAATATATGTCAATACATCCTGAAATGGTTAGATGTCCTTCACTGCACATAACAGTAATATCCCTAGGCCATGGCTGCAGCATGAGCTTAACTCAGAACTCAAGGCTGTACCTAAAGCTCATCAGCAGAGAAACATACTGCAGAGGATTTCAGTAAGCATGAAATGCCAGCATGCCTGTCAATCTTGGAACCAGCATTTGGTACCTGAGTCATTGGGTTATTTCACAGAAACAGTAACCAAAGAGAATTACATCATTGTTGGGGCTACAACACATCCCTAGTTGGTGTCTGCAGTCAAGTGTTACAAGGCTCTGGTGATCGGTATTCCCTCATAGGGAGCTTTTCAGTGAATCTTCACATCTATTGTACCTGTCCTACATAAAAGATGACAATTGCCTATTGTATATGTCCCTCAGTGGTGAACATGGTGTGCAGACAGAGTGAATGAGCTTTTACATTGTCTGAAGTGCAGGTAAGCTGATCATCATGGGGACTAGACCTCCCTTTTCCATGAATGTGGCAATCATGCCCACGTAAGAGTCCCACCAATTCCTTCAGGCACAGATGCCTTTTTCCCCTCTATCCTTTCAGAACACGTTTAGCTCTTAGTTATCATTAGGCAAATCAGTGAATCATAACTAGAACGATTGCTATTATTAAAGGGACAAAACTGGTAAAAGACAATAGAGGAATTTTGTTTAATTCTAGAAAGTTGTGAATTTAAATATTTACTACAAGTAAATGTGCCAAATGGAAACTTCCCCTGCCAAATATTTTTTCTTACTGGCTAGCTCCTACTGTGTCTGTCTCAGCATGTGAGAGCTTATCCAGTGAATATATAGTACTAAGAATCTTTTGCAAGCAAGTTAAATACTGCCCCTGTCTTGCTTGCTTCACTACATTTGTTTTGATCCTTCCTGAAAAGACTAATGATCTCTACCATCTTTAGGAGATTTACAACCCAAGATACCAAACATCAGGCAGTCAACTTAATAACATACATCCAAAAATGCTGGCTAGCCAGGTTCTCTTGAGCTAAATTAATTAGGCTAAATTTCAGTATTTTTTTCTCTTTAGGACATGAGAGCACTTGGACAAACACACACACCAAACTTCGTCAAGAAAGGACTACCACTGAAAACTTAACTTAAGTTGCATTCAAGGAGGCACAGGTATTTCAGGACCAACTGCTACCTCTGTCTCTCTTCCCCCTACTCCCCCACCACCCCTGAAAATCAACCAGACATCATTGTTTGGATTTTGGGGGATCTTTCTTCAAAAACCAAAAACCCTCTGTGATCACTCTCAAGCAGAATGGGAAAAAACAAAGACCAGGGTACCATTTTTTTAAATTACTGAGTTCAACTAGGTTAAAAAACTTAGAAACCTACTATTATGTAGCATTATATAGAAAAACATATTATATTACCTAAGAACTACACAGCTATTTCTTAGCCTGCAAATTCTCAGTAGATCAGTTTTCCAAGCTCTGTATTATAGCGCGGAAACAAGGCCTGAGAGTCAGCATATCAGCATCTTTGTCTGATAGATTTCTACAGATGTCCTAAATCAAACTATCACTGCAAATATTTAGGATTTATAAAGCAAAAGGTTTACTTTTATAACTCTAGCCTTCTGGAAGGTTGTCATAGCTCCTTCTCCAGACCATTGTGTTCAAGTCCACCACCTCATCAGAGTGGACAAATTTTTGGATGAGCCATAATGCAGTGTTGCCAACACTTGCAAGAATTTCTATTTTTCTTATGGCCCAAATTCCTGTAGCTGTCTAAAACTCCACTGTTTTTGCCTAAAAGAACTTCCAGTCCCTGTGGGTGATCCAGAAAAGACAAATTGTGACCAACACAATATAGCATCTCTAAAAGCTAAGTACACAGACCTCAAGGAATATGCAGCCTTAAAATATCATTATCATTAAACTGACTGCACCTTCTGTCACAGTACCATGAGCTAAAATTGTCTTGAAGTATGAATCCTTGTACACCTTTTCTGCTTGAGGCTCTCCTTCTTTCCTTCAGTCTCTCCATCTCTCAGATGCTACTTTTGCAGGATATACTGGCAACAACAGCTGAGCAGCACAGCATTACAAGAACATCATCAGTTCTGCTGTGAATCTCTTCAGTCTTTGAGAGAAGCATGCTTCATACAAGTGCATCTGTCTGAAGCACGTGAAGGAATCAGAGTTCCTAGTACTTTATACCAAGGTCTTACATCCGCCTATGAGTCTTCAGCTCCCCTTCATGCGGTGCTCTTTTATACAGTTTGCAAGGCATCACATCCACCATTAATCAGCAGTAAAAACTGGAGCCTGCCTCGGGGAGAAGGCAAGTGCACCCAGGTTTTGTCCTCAGTCCTGTACCGTTTCCTGAATCTCTCTTTGCAGTATTCATGGCCCACTGGACTGGAAATCATTAAGAACAATGAAAGGTTCAGAAAACTGGTTACTGTTGGTGAAGAAATGTGAGCACCCAAATTACTATACCTCAATGTGAACTTTGTATTAATTCTTTTAACCCCAGAACCAACTCACCCTCTCTGCATTTCAAAGGGAGGACTGAGGTTTAAATCAAAACTATGCATGGGATTTCCCAGGCATCTCATTTGAAACAAAAGAGCAATCCCACTTAAGTGGAAGTGTGGACATGTGACAGGGGAGCAGGCCTGCAATCTGCACTCTCTCACCCAGACCCCGCAGGAGCCAGGCCTCTGGGGCTGTGCCCGTTGCCTTACCCTAGAGACAGGCTCCATTCTCCAGGGCAGATGAATGGTATGTGTGGCATCAGCAGCACAAGGCATGCTGGGGCACCACATGGAGGGAAGCTGGCAACTGTGTGTAGCTGCTCTTGAAGAACCTGGAAATAAGGGTGAAAAATACAGACTAAAAACCCAAAATGTACAGAAATAGAATTCTCTTCTGTTTGCATTGGGATGCTTAGCATGCAACCATTTCTTTGGCAAGTTCACTTTACTATATTAATACGTCTTTGACAAAGTTTGACCTTTCCCTCCTCCCACCAAGAAGTTTCAAAAACCTAAACCAAATTAGGTGCTCCAAGTTTGTTAGAATTAAAATTAAATCCAAACACAATGCAGAAAGCATTCTTTCAACTGTTCCATGGGGAGAAAAGTAACAAAGTGAACATAACAAACAAAAATATTAATGTTTCTTTATTCCCTCCTAATTGCCTAGTCTGGTTTAGAGAAAGCTAAGTGATTCAAGCGTACTTTACAAACACCGGTCCTCTTAAAGCAGCATGCAGTGCAAGTTAAACCCTATTAGCTCTAAATCCAAGACTTCCTAGAACAGGTACCTAGCATCGAGATCCAAAAGAGTGTTATTAGGCATCTAAACATCCTCTTTTTCTGTGTAATCTGTGGAGCTCCTGGCCCTAGGAGACCATAGGGTGCCTGCCTGAGAGAGTTAAACAGGGTCACTGATTTAATAAGGATTCAGAACGCAACCTTGGTCCATTTGCAGGATTATTAGGACGGGAGGAAGGGCAAGAGGAGGAAGGGCGGGCCACGGCTCCGTCTGCAACGCGCCTCGGCCAGGGTCAGAACCGCTCCGGGGGGCCCCGCACCGGTTCTGCATCTCCGTCCCTCCCCGGCCCACGCCCGGGCTGCTCCAGGAAAACTCCTCGGGACATCGTCACTCTTCGTAGGCCAACTCCATCCCAGGCACTTCCCGGCGCAGCCTGCCCGGCTCCCCCGCCGCNTGACAGTCATTAGTCTAAAGGTTGCAGCGATCCCACACCGCCATCTTTATAAGGTGAAAACAGCCCCGCTCATGGTGGGAAGAGCGCAGGAAGGGATAGGGGGCGGCGGCGGCTCCTGCTCCGGGGCTGGGATAAAAGCAAGAGGAGGGGACTGCACAGGCACCCTTTGCGCCCGCAGAGCAGCGAGAAGGACGGACTTTCCCGGCCTCCCTCCTCCGGGCGAGTGACCGGCAGCTTCAGCGGCGCGGGGAGAGCGGCCGCATCTCCGCTCCTTCCGCCTCTGCCTCTCGCACGGTCCGCAGGGCCCCGGTCTCCCGCTGGAGCGCTCAGCCGCGCCTCTGCGCCAGCCGACACCGCGCTAATCTCTCCCTTCCTCCTCCTCCTCCTCTTCCTTCTCTCCTGGCGGCTGCCCTCGCCGCTCGCCACTCCATCGCAGCGCCGCGCCCGCTGATCCGCTCTGACAGGGCCGGGGTCGAGAAGGGAAGGGAAGGTCAGAGGCAGTGCCCGGCACGGGGCCCCCCAGCGGGCCCGGCGGGGCGGCCGCCGCCGCAGCCAATGCGCTGCGGGGCCGAGGGGGTGCGGGGGGGCTGCGCCCGCCGCCCCTCCGGACGGGCACTCCGAGGGGTGCCGTGGTGCTTTAGTCGCCGGGCCTGGAATGGCCACGGGGCTGCGAAACCCGGCCTCAGTGCGTACAAAACCATACCAGCAGGCAGTCGGGTGAAGGACAGGAAGGCAGAGTGCAGGCAGGAGGACGTGGATGTGTGGCAGTGACGGCGGCACTGTGCTTTGGGACATGTTCACCCCACCTCATTAGAGGGTAAAAAGGAGCCCAGGCACTTGCAAAACCCACAAGAGTAGGCTGGAATGTAATTTACTGCCCCGAGTTTGTGCTTTGTATTTCCATTCATGCAGATAATATTTATCTACAAAAATGCTGTTTTGGGGCTGTGTCCACACCACGTGTGCAAGTGCTCACTCACAAGTTCACAACATGTGGCATTCATACAACACGGTTAATGTAATAATCTGTTTCTCTTCAAGCACAAGCAAGCGGAGCCCCATGCCTTTCTCCAAGGTAGAGCAGTGTGAGTATATTAAATTTACACAAATCATAATAGGCACAAGGTTGTTAAATAGCTAACTTGAGGTCACACAGCAAATCTCTGACAGAAACAAGAATGGAGTTCAGGTAGGGCAGTCCTCATCTTAGAATTCCCCTTTCCTTAGGAGATGTTGCTTTTTTTCAGCAGGAACTTAAGGCCCATTTATTTTATCTCGGATATGCTGAGGAAATCATTCAAATGAAGAGAGAGAACTACTAACCTTACAAACACCTCTGCTCCCAACAGCATCTGAAGTACGGCATGGTCATGCTTTGCTTTGCCTTTTATTTCATGATAATAGAATAAAATAATTGCAGCCCATAGAGCCTGGACCCAAAGACTTTATTTACAGGAAACATTCTGAAGTTAGTTTGGGTTTTTTTGGTTTTTTTAATTATTATTTCAAAAGAAGGTCTATGATTACTAGTAAAAATCTGGCAGCAGCAGTAGCATCTAAAGATAAATTCCTGCCCTGAGAATCCTGTTAGGTAAGTGGCCTCAATCCAGCTCATTGTGGACAAGTGCCCATGTTATACAAATGGTATCAAATTTGGCATTATTTGGCATCCTGTTTACAGTTTCAGCAAAGAAACTCCAAATGGAGCTGTCACACAGACAGAACTTTCTTTCCTCAGTATGCTGGATTAGTTAAATCATTGTGGACATTCAAAATACAGGATGGAGGAAGATTTTTGGACATAAAGGAGTGAAGTCCTCAGGGCCAATAACTGCTTCATACATCTACAAATCACCATACAAAAGAGCCATCAAATAACACCACTGAGACAAAAAAAATAATCTTTGGTATAATTCTATTAAATTCATGGTCTTACATTATGTGTGAACTTGATCCCAAGTGTTTAATTTGCTTAAACTCAGAAGACTGGATTACACATGATATGACAGGTTTTCTTGACATAACCAGGGAAAATGGGAATTAAGCTGATGTGTCGGGACTGAAGCACCCAAGGTCTGATTAGTTTCCAGTGCATTTCTAAGTAGTCTGCAGGGACTGGACAGCACTGCACTGTACCTGGTTTTTAAATTCTGATTCTTGTTACCAAAGAAGCCTAATCATGTATTCTTCGCTGTAGCCTGCTTATTCCAATTTACTGTGGAGAATCATACTTGCTCTCAGTGAAAAGTTATGGAGCAATTGAATTGGTTTGAAAGGTGATTAAAAATTTAAATGAAACAAAATATATTATCTAATAAAGCCATTTGCCTCACATCTCTTTTCATGCCAGTAACATTATTTCCATAATACAAACCCCAGAGAAATCATAAAAAGTGTGAAAATAAAAAAGAAAAATGTGGTATTTTCATAATTTTGATTTTCTCAAATTTTCAGTTGTTTCTGTTCATTAAACTTTTCTTTGACATGAAATTAAATTGCTAATTAAGCACTTATTGGTTCTTCCAGGAAATATTTGTAAATATGCAGACACGCCATTCTGTGAAGAATTCAGTATCATATTCCTTAATGGTAATATAAATACTTTCATTAAAGGGTGAACACATTTCATGTCTTACTTCTGAATAATAAAAATAGGGAATAATATACAAGTGTTTATGTGTCAGTTTAACTGTAGTCTAGCACTGTCTTTTTTGCTCTTCAGACATATCAAAACAGGAAAGAGGAAAGAAACTTTCATGCTTGAAATGGACTGCTATGTGTTTTTGTTTTCTTCTGCTGTTGTCATTTTCAGGAATAGAAACTTTATTGCTGTAGCTGCTTGAAGATAAAAAAGTGCTAAGCAATGCAACAAATGCTAGTTACATTAGTTAGTTTATAGGAACTGTATAAATAAAGAACAGTGCATAATTGTTTCCACTCTAAAGCATTGCCCTATCCCTTTACAACAAACAACTAACCCTGTGTTTCTTCTGAGTGTTAGACAAAGAGAAGGAAAACAAAGGACTATTTATAACCTAAGAGTGCTTATATAATTTCTGTTGAAAGGTCAAAAAATACCTCCTGCATTCAATTTTAAATCCATCTTGGTCTCATCTGGTTTTACACTTGAACATTTTTATTTTACAAAATAAAATATGGACTTATTGTAAATATCCTCTTTGACTAGCAGAGGCGTGGATTTCCATAACATTTTCCATCTGACTTTTTCAAGGTGTTTTGCAAGCATTCACTCAGACTTGCCAAATTATTGGGTGGCAAGTTAATATTTGCTTATTTTATAAAGCAAGAAAATCACCAGCAGAAATTTAGTGATTTGTCCAAAGTTACACAAGAAAGTTGGTAGTAAATCTGAGACTAGACTACCTGCTCATTCTGTGGTACAAAGGGGGTATTGCATTTCCTCTCCAGAAATCTTGGAAAATTCCACAGAGGGTTCCTTTATTGTTTTTCTTGTAATAAACTTGGGTCCAGAAGTGGATAATTATCAGTTAGTTTTGCTGAACGAATGTTTGGGACAGATCAAATTTAGGATATATTTCCAACCAATAAAAAATTTTAATGGAAAATTTTAAAACCATTTTAATGGAAAGGGCAGTTAAAACAATACTGGAAGCATGGAAAATATATAAAAATTATAAGAGAATTCAGATTTCTGAAATATTTGCAGTGCTGACAATGTAGGTTTAAAATTTTACAGTTTTTTTATATATTTCGTATCTCAAATTGTGTTCTACCAAAATATAGCAGAATGTCTTTAACAAAATGGCAAATGTGTAGACACAAGAATGAGAAATCAAGACTTTCCATGAAGCTCGGCCTCACTTCAGAACAGACTGGCGGCTTTAGTACAAAGCCAAATGCCAGCTTGCAGCCTGTGGATTGAATCTGTAGCACATGGCTCACAGCAGGTCCATGGAAATCGTTCCATCTGCACCTAAAATTCTAATGGTAAGAGTGAGTTGTAGTCCATGAAAATGTCATGGAAATCCATAGAAAATGTGGAGAGTCTAAAACCAAAAAAACAACCCAACTATTCTTCTTTACCCAACATTTTCAAATTATCTGAGAACTTATTTCTCTTGATTCAAAATGTGTAAAACATCATGTTTTGGTGACAGTATGACTTGTCAGGATTCTAAAGATAAAGCATGAAAAATAAAACTGCATTAAATTGATCCCCAAATCCTGCCTTACCTTTTGCTAGTATAAGCATTTTACCAGTTGGCAAGTAGAGAATAGCATCTCTTAATTTTTCTCAGAAATTGCTACTTTACAGAAGAAAACAAAATACTTTTACAGCATGTGACATCATCTTTTTTGGCCAGACATCAGATCTGAAAGGCCAAAGACAGCAGAATAAGATAGATGCAAATACATTGATGTAGATGTACCAAAAGCCGAGTAGATACAAGGGGTCTAACAGTTCTCTAGTGAAAGCCATTAAATTCCATTCTATGAAGAGGCTGTTAAAGCCTCTGCAGTCACTTCATTGTCGACAATGGCCTAGAGGTGTGATTATTCAATAATATCTTACTCGTGCCCTTTTCCTCCTGCTTAATTGTGTTTCAAATACACTGTGTTAAGAGCTTGGAACAGTGACAATAAGAGAACTTCAGTGTATTGCTTGATCAGTTTAAATAATATTAACCTTCCCCACACTCACTACTTAAGTAAAAAAATTCCTGCCTTTCCAGGAGGTAGAAGCTTGAAGAATAGCCTCTTTATCAGGTGTATTATTCAGCAAGGGAGCTCGCTAGCTAACTTTACTGGCATTTTTCTTACCTATACAAAATGTACTTTCAGGTGGAAAAATATGATTTAAATTCTAATCATACATGTTGGCTGGAAAGAGATAACAAGAATTTTAACCACGGGAGTAATTTATCAAACAAAAAGATACTTGCTAAGCAAAAATAACAGAAAACTGAAGTTTCTAACAGAAATATATTGCTATTTCTGCCTCTGGAAAGGAAATTATGATTCAGGGTTGCCTTCCTCTTTCTCAGAGATTTTATTTATTATTTTTACTCTATTTTACAGGCTCCAATTTTAACTCACAAACATTCTGAGGACAAAAAACCACAAAGGACTGATAAGCTGTAATTGGCATTTAGTCTACTTTCAGCATGAATTTAAAATAGTCTTTTCATTTTATTAAATTGTGCATAAATTAATTAAATTACATCTTTATTACATTACCATCTCAAAGTTTTAACCAAATTACATATATATCTGTATACAAGGCTGTTACATTCAGGGTTCCAAACCTGACAATTATTTAATGCCACTGAGTACTGTAATCCACCTGCAAAGACTGACAGTCATAACAAAATTTTATTTGATTGATTTTCCTTCATATCAGTGTGGAGAAAGACAGTAAAATTGATATGAAACATTTATGCAGTTGCAAATTGTGGTAAACCAAAGATATTGTTAAACAAGTGGTTTTCAAGAGTCTTTCTTCTGGGAGAAGTATCAAACCAGTGACTTTGAGACTTAATTCTTACATCTGACAAAGAGAGAGTTGGCTAATTAGAGCACCACCCTTTAAGATTTGAACAAGTTAGTTCAGCTCATCCAACTCCTTAAAAAGTTCATCACTAATCTAGAAATAACCAAGACACCCCGCTGCCACTTAACTAATTTCAAAATACCCCCATGATAACTGAATTTCCTACAAATTCTGCTCATGACCAGGCATGTATTTCTCCTGGTTAGTGATCCAGGTAAATCTCAAAACTAACCTGTACCCATATCCACCAATATTGTGGCCTTTCCCATAAGTCCCCAAAATAGTCAGGTTGTAGGCAGGCTCAGTGCCCAGCTGAGAAGTTCATTAAAAAAAAAATCAGCTAAAAGTTACATCCCATGAACATGAAGACAGAAGACAGCAGGTGCACCTGCAGCCTTGTAGGTAGCAACTCAGAGGTTACAGCATTTCTCCAGGAGAAGGGAGAACTAACCTGCAAGTAAAAAGGCTCAGATCCACATCTGACCCTTCCAGTAATTTATTAAAGGACAGTTATTTTATTCTATAGACAGGGTTTGGAAAAGGAAGGACAGGTCAGGTAGACTCTGCATTCCTTCTCTTGAAGTTGTGCTACTATCAGACAGAAAAGTAAGTTTAATGGAGCCAGAGAGAAGGCAAACAATGCAAACTTTGTATGGGGAAAACAGAAGAAAGCTTGTGAGGGGCAAGGAAAAGGTGTATGATTATGTGAACGATTAAAATGCTCACCTGGGATGGATGCTTATCACTGGTTTATTGTGGTTTGCTGGTTTTCTGTAAAAAAGAAGCACCTGTATACAAAAGTGCCTGTTTACATTCTATACTGGAAAAGAAGAAATCAAACTTGACATAAATTCTGCTGGCAAAAGTGGTAAAAATTTAAAGGTTGGATGCCACTTCATCTTTTTGACTACATTACAAAAAAAGACTGATCTGACTTAGATGTCTGACTGTAGAAAATAGTAATTGCAGAGCCCACTTGAAATAACCTAAAACTACATGTCTCACAAATTTATCTCCAGAAACTGATTTACCTAGAGTCCTGAGACAGGTTTAAATCTTGATATACAGACCATAAACCTAACTGGCACAGGGTTAATCTGCAACAATGTTTTGAGTATCAAGACTTAGACGAAAGAGGTAACTAGAAGTGGTATGAAACAATTTCTAAGAGTCAACCTTTGATTGCAACTATGTAACTATTTGTTTCAGACTGAATCAGATTGGTTTAGATCTGGTGAGAAAAATTTAAACGCAGCGTTCAGATTAGGGAGGGGGAGCCAACCCGTTATTTTCTTTCTGCCCACTCAGAGGTGCTGTGCTGGTAGTAACACGGAATGAAGCAAGACAAATTTTTTTCCTCCCTGAGACCGGAAGCTATGAATTATTAGCAATATAAACACCTTGAGAAGCAGGGACCTGCATTCAATTCAGTTTGGACAATGCTCTCAGGCACAGGGCGCGATTCTTGGGGTGTCCTGTGCAGGGCCAAGGGTTGGACTCAAAGATCCTGATGGGTGCCTTCCAACTCAGTATATTCTCCGACGTGTTGTGATTCCTACCTATCAGCTTTGCTGGGCAATATACAAAGTCTCTGTGCTACAAATTACTAATTCCCTGTTCATGCTAATCTGCTCGTACTCACTCCAAAACCTCTTACCAGCATCTCCAGTCAGGCAGCACATTTTATCCGGGGCAGAACAGCAGCAGTGCTCTGCACCCCTGAGCACTGCTCACAGGACAGGCCTGGTGCCACCGTGTCACGCCTGACGCGCAGCCCAGCAGAGCTGCCTGTACTGTACGTCAGGGCATCAGCGAGGCTCGGGACTTTACCTCACCATCCTCACAGACAGCTCATAAGCCTCCTAAGCAGGGCTTAGACAGGAGTTTAGATCAGCGGTATTTAGTGCCTCAAAACCGCTACACAGCTGCTACATCGCACTGAAAACATTCTTGGTTCCCTGCGTTAAAGACCTCCGGACACCCAGAACTTGGCCTGGGCAGGAATGGACGAACAAGTCCCCACGAAAGCCTTGTTCTGACCCACGGGGGCGGCTGGTGAATGAGCGCCGCGGGCAGCGCGGCCAAGCAACCGAGCCGACCCCTCAGGCCTGGAGCAGCTCCCAGGGCCCTCTGCCTCAGCGGAGCTCGGCCGCCCAGTCCCGCCCCGCCCCACGCGGCGTCACGCGCGCTGGTCTCGCCAATAGACAGCGGCGGTGGGAGCCGCGCGGGGTCTCGCGGGAGCGTGGAGTGGTATTTAAAGCTCGGCGAGGCGCCGCCCGCCCTCTTTGTCCGCAGGCTGTGGGCTTGGTAAGGCGGCCGCGCTCAGGGGAATGGCCCGCGCTCCGCGTGGACGGGCTGCGGACCTGGGGTTGGGGGGGGAGACCTACGTTGCTTTCCCTTCACATTTTGCCCTCTCGGAGCTTGGTGGTGCTCCGGGGAGTCAACACAGGGGGATAGAGCAGCTCTCCCTCACTAAAACCCAGTGCGGAGCCCTCTCCTCCGCCCTGCATCCTGTCGTGAGGTACAGGCGGCCCCTCCTTCCATTCCCTCCCCCACGGTTCCTTTGCTGCCCGGCTGATGCCTCTCTCCCTCCTCAGTGTGTCCCGAGGTACCGGCGAGTCCTTCAAATGCCCCCGACGGGCAGGAGGCCGAGCGCGGCAGGCCTGGGCAGGGTGAAACCCCGGCCATGTGCACTCACGCCTTTGGACGCCTATGGGTGAGGGGCACACCGAGCTCATCACTCCTCTTGCAGGCTGGGGCTGGTAAGAAAATGCTTCGGGCTTCAGAAGTCGAGGGCTTTGAATCCTGAGACGTTTTAAAGACAACCTCTCTGAGCCAAAATCACTGTGTACGTTTGCAGTCTTCTGTTCTTTAAATCGCAGCTATTGAGCTGCACAGGCCTTAAATTTAAACCACTGCATTAATTTAGTTTTTTTATAGGCCACATCAAGAAAACTGCAGATATAATCTGTGGCGTTAAGCCTGTAGGCACTTAGGACCTGGGCTCAAATGAACTTAATAACTGTTGAAACAAAGAAAAAACTGATGTCTTGAACTTTCCCTGCAGTCTTCTAGTCCACCTGTAACAGTGTCTTGATGTGTCTGGGTTGAGTGCTGTATAATTTGTAACAAGGTGTATATATCTCTAAGTAGACACGTGGCAAAGATTCAGCCAAATCTGCACATTTATAGCTTACCTCAGTAAAGTTAGCACCAAAAGCAATTTAGGCTCGAAAAATTTGCCATTATTTCTGATTTGAAGTGTATTTTAAAAGATGTTCAAAATATGTTCTGTGTAGTTTACCTGTGGTAATGAAATGTACCTTTTTAACAGATCCTTTTGCTCTAGGTTTTGATTTGATAATGAACTTGTAAATGACTTCTGCAACTTCTCCAAGTATGGAGAAGTACTTCTAAAATGTCTAACAACATAATAGTAACTCTGTAGAATATGGCTTTGAGAAGGTCTGTGGTTAAACGTTATTAATTATAAATTACCTTTTTTTGTGTGTTGTTTTAGAGGCCTCGCTTAGCAACCTCATGCATGAAATGTTCTAGACATGGGTGATCACACCTGAATGTGAAGCAATGCTCAGGACTACTTAGGAATAAATAATACCTTCCACTGGAAGGTAA
The DNA here is from genome assembly GCA_013400515.1 of Erpornis zantholeuca. Taxonomy (NCBI): domain Eukaryota; kingdom Metazoa; phylum Chordata; class Aves; order Passeriformes; family Timaliidae; genus Erpornis; species Erpornis zantholeuca. The sequence continues at coordinate 175,512 of VZTN01031488.1, read as the reverse complement.
GTGTGCTCTTGTCTAATGATACTTGCCAATGATTTTTAATCTTGCTCTTTGATAATTTACAAATTTCGAGCAAACTGTAATACCTCTTGAGCAAATGGTAACTTTAGATCATCTTTGTTAATAAGAAAACATTGTAATATACTAAAATCTACTCCCCTTTTATGCTTTGCCCTCTTAAGTCTGGCAGTGTCTTAAGTGGCCAACACAGAGGGGTATAAAAGTTCTCTTGCAAACCCAGAGGTGAGGTTGAAACTCTTCTTTGGATCATGCTTAGGAGGAACACATTCATAAAACTGCTGAACTTCAGGAAGCTGCTGAATCAACTTTGTTAATAACTTGTAGGAAGATTTTGTACTGTCATCTTTTTATGATATCTGAATCTTAGTATCACTTTCATGTAAATATTTTTCAGGTTTCTCAAATCTCTCTGTGCTTCGTGAACCTATGTGATAAATGCCTTGAGTGAAGAGTTTCTTGCAAATTGTATTGTCTCCAGGTATGTAATGTGAGAAGGATTGTTGGATGATAGTGGATGCATTGTAAATTTTAATTTACTTCTTGCTGGAAAACAAAACAAGATAGCTTTGATGGATGAAAAACTTGTGTGGTAACTGTTAAAACTTCATATGGATTTAGCCAAAAATAAACAGCAAAAAAATTGGAGGAAAGCCTGTGATAGTTGCTGGATACGCTTATTCTAATATGTCTGGTCCTCTGGAATGGAATCAATACTAATGGTATGGAAAAATAACATCCAGTACAAATAAAGTAATTTGTTTTGAGAAATGGCACTGACCTAAGGGTTAGTGTTGTGTAGAAGGTTCATGTAGCTCACTCTTTAGGGCAGTTACCTGTTTTGTGTGTGCATGATGCTGACTGCAAGTTAAATGGACCTTCTTTTACAGGGATGAAAACAGCATGTGTCGGGACTTGAATTGACATTAAACATCAGTTTATGATTTCCTGAGTGGCTGATTTCTGACTTCATACAAGATGATTCCGGTTGTCACCTCTAAAGTATTGTCTTGAGAGCAGAATTAAGACAAGCAATGGCTAAAATTATATGTCTTCAATGATCATGTTTAAACAGGCACCTCACCATTTGTTGAAACAGGTTTCCTAACGAAAACTGTTGCAATTTATGACTGTTTGTGGATTAATTGAAATAAAATATGAGTACTCTACCAAAAGTTTGTGTTCTGAAGGTTTCTTGTGTTGAGGTACTTCCTGTATGAAAACTGTCTCATTGGATGTAAGCACTTTTGTGCTGTCACACAGAAACACTCTTTTGCTGTGTCCAAACTTGATCAGCTTAACCTTAAAGTTACAAATCCTTCTTAAAAGGCCCTTCATAGTCTTTTATTCTTGGTATCTGAGTTTTCTGAAGTATTTTGTAATGCAAAAGCACTGAGATCAACCAGCTAATTCCTAAGTTGTTTCATTAGACTGTATATGTTTGCATGTTCTCTACAAAAAGATTGTCTCAAACTGTAAAGAACAAGGTAGCAAGAATCCTATTCCTTGCCTATTTTAAATTACCAAGGAAAGTGTTGCAGTATTCCATGTAAAGCACTATCAGAGGGAAGGTCCTTGAAGAGCAAGATCATTTTTTTTGAGCAATTAAAAGCTTGTATATGCTTTTCAGTACCTTCTGTCTTAATATTAAAAACATTTTTCTTAATGGTAGGTCTTAATGTGAAGTAATTTCATGCATCCTGTTACTGCCCTAGGAGACACATCCTATTTGTGCTTCCCTAGGATGCACAAGCAAGGATATAAATAACAATCAAAAGTGGCTGTCGGGTGCTTGCCGCTGCCTAGACAGAGTGAGTTGGTGTGGATTTAGGAACAAACATGCATATATTTACACATATATGATCAGATTTAACCCCCATCTAGCCAGGAAGTGTTTCTTTTTGCCTAAAAGTACACTAAAAGGGAATAAGTATTTAGTGATCTACTTGTGGCCTTCTAGGCTTATCTAAGTCTGCTTCCTTTCCTCTGGACTTCAGTTTTAATAGAGAAAACTAAATTTGAAGGATATACAGAAGTACTTTCTCTTCATGATATTAAACTTAACAACTGTCCAGCTTCTCTTATGAGAAACAATAAAGCATTTCTTGTAAGTCTTGTCAGTTCTATAGATCTCTGTCTCCTGTAGCCATGCTTAAGGATTAGATTTTAGTCTATTTGATCTTGCATTGTGGGGTTGTGGGTTTATGTCTGTCTTGTGCAAGATTTCTGGTTTTCTTCTCTCAGATTCAGTGTTAATTGGTGATACTCAGTAGACTGATTTCTAAATGTTTACTCCTGCTTTCCTTAACCAGTAAGCTTGTTTACATTTCACAGTTGGATGTGATGTTTTTACTGAGCTGTCTACACTTCAAGAACTTTCTGAAGGAATCAGAAGCTATCTTAGAATTAGGGTCGGAGTTTTCCTTTCCAGATTCAGTCATCGTGCATTAAATGGCATTAAGTTTCATCTGCTGCTCTGTCCACAAGGACCTTTTGTGGATCAAATTTTGTCAGAATTGCAATCTTTTGGAGTCTGCAGCCAGGATTAGTTCTAAATATTCTGGCTTTTTTTTCCTTTTTTTTTTCCTTTTTTTTTTTAATTTCATTGCTCTCTACTTTCCACATATTTTTCCCTTCTTAAAAGGAGACATGCTTTAAGTTTCAAGAAGTTTAATATGAAAATACTCTAGGATTTACCTCTTTCCGTTACAACTGAAGTTTTGTTTTGTGTCAGTATGTCTGATGCAGAAGATAGATTTTTCACATTAGTGGCTTACACAGAATATTGGCACTATGTTGTAAAACCTTCCCAATAGAATCATTTTGTTAGTGAAGTCATAATTTGTTGTATCTTTTGATGAAATACCCATGTGCCACTTAAGTGACAATGCTGCATGTAAGGTCCAGCCTTCGTTGTTTTCTTTTTGAGACAGCTGGTTAGAAAGGCTAATGAAAAGAGAGTCCATTCTAGACATGATCTACTATGCTGATTTCGCACACCATAAATGGAGTAAGTTTAGTGGGTTTAATCTGGAGAGAGATCAAGAATGAAATCAAGTCTACTTGAGACTCCATGGTGAATGCTTAATATTTCACCAATCTTGTTCTTCAAATAACTAGGCAAATTTAAGGCATTGTTCTTTAAATACTGAAACAGATTTAATGCAAAATCAAAGCAGAGATTGTATTTTCAATTAAAGAAGTATAAAATTATTTCACATATTTATAAGCCTTATAACTTTTTATATTTACTATTTGTTATCATTCAGTTGGGGCTATTTCTCTACGCTGTAAACACATTTTGAAGAAACCCGGGTTGGAATGATAAGTCACATGAGAGTATTTTGTTCTATGACTCCTCATGAGTATTTATAAGAAATCTCTCCCCAGTTAGCACTGTCTTGCACCTATTACATCTACAGGCTTTTTGGAATATAAATATGTCAGTTCAGGCATCACTCACCTAACTACATTTATGATATACGATGTTAAAGCAGTGAAGAAAAACAAAGGGATTGGTATTAGTCTAGGTGTATGAAGTAGGTCTGAACCCAGTAACTTCATCGGCGTAAGTGAGCTCATTCACCCTGGGGGTGGTGCTTGGGTCTGTGCAGTTCACCAAGAAACCTTGTTTGTTTGATGAATGCTATCCTCTAAATGGACACATAACATTGCAATTTTCCCTTTTGTTGCTCACTGGAGAAGTGAAGTCTAATGGAAGAAAAAATAGCCAGGTTTGCCTGAGAATAGTCAAGGGCTACCTGGCTGGCTTACAGCCTTTTTATAGGCTAAATGGCACGAAACCATATTCTGTCTTTTTATACATTTTTATATGTATGCTTTACAGTGATTAACAGGGATTATATGAGAGATTTGGGGAAAGTAGAAGAGGAAAAGATACACTATATCTTTTAATCTGTACACTTCTCTTTGTTCTGGCTATTGATACCAAAGTTAGGAGTGCTGCTTTGGCGTTTTTTTGACTAAATCTGCAACAAGGTTAATCTGTTCATCAAGACTGAAGACTGTCAAACAGAAGGGGGAATGTTTACATATCTATGTATTTATTCCTGTTCTCGCTGACAATTGAAAAGCATTTTATTTCCTGTTTCACTTCCTTTTATTCAGTAGTTACAATTTTTGTGACTTGATGACCAAAGGAATAATAAAAAAAAAAAACCTGAAGAATATACTTATGGAATAATATGCCTAGCCCTGGACAGTTTTCTGTCCACAGAGCTCCATGGAGTTACATGAAGCAACATTGTGGTATGTTCTATGCAAGGGTCTAGCAAGACATAAAAATGCTTTTTTTTTATTCTTCAGTTCATGCAAAGAGGGTGAGAATGTAGGCTGAATGCACCTGAACCAAAGAAACAGTGTGCGTGCTTCCCAACCATTCTGGTTTGAATCAATGAAGGCAGACATTTCTTACCACACTAGAGTTTATGAGATGGAAAAATACTGTTTGTGCTTGTTACATCTCACATCTATATAAACCATATTTTCTTAAAACGTTCTACTTTTGGTTTCAGATGCAAGTGTCATTGTATTTTCCCACACATCAATGCTTTTGCTTACCTCAGTGAAGACAGCCTGACATTGGTTGCTGCTAAGAGAACCTTTTCTGTTCAGTGGATTTTGATGCAAAGCTCAGATTTCCTCCTATGCTTTGATAATAAAGTTCTACTGCTTTGACTCAGTGCATGGATAATGAATGCTGTAAAACTGAAAATACTCATACTTTTTCAGTTTAGATAAGTATAGAAGCTGTCAACAATGACTTGCTATCTTCAGATTGTACTGTATGCATTTACTGTAAGACACAAAGTTATTTAATTGACAACACATTCTAATGAATGTATTTCAACAAATACTCATTATTTAAAGAGTGAGCAGGAGTAACTGGAAATAGACAGAGGTCTAGAAAGAGCAGTGTGCATAAAACCAGGGAATGAAAAATGCTGGGAGTTCCTGCTTTTAGCACTGCCTGGGTTTGGAGACAATAGGTCATGCAGATCTCTAGTTTATTTAACATGGTAGCAAGTGAGGTCATTTTATTTCCTTCTCAGTGGTATATTGTGCACTAAAGCAAAGGTGGTACATGGCTTATGACTCTGAGTGCTTTTCAGACTTTCTACTTCGAAGACTCACACTGTTTGGAAAATGAAAGAAAATTGATAGCAGCTCTGCAGGAAAAAAATCTTAGCAAGCTACTCAAAAAGGTTGCCCACTGTAATGTTCTCAGGATTTTAGTAATGGATCCTATTAAGATCATCGCTTCAGGATTTTGTTCTTTTGAAGTGTAACCATAAAATACATACAACGTACTTCACTGGAAAACTAACTAGAAAGAAATAAAGCCAAGTACAGCATAGAGAAGGATGCGGACTCTTTCCAGAAATAATGTGTTCTCTTCCACATACCCAGACTGAAGGTATTGATTTCAGGTCAAGCATTGCACAAGGTTTTTACAGTTTCTGGTATGCCCTGGTATACCACAAGCTTTTTTCCTCATACTTCTGTAATTAAGTTAGCTTATGCACTAAATACTGTACAGTCCACAATTTTATAAACTCCTTTCTTGAACTTCTCGCTCATTTTCATTGGAAATTGCTAGGGAAAAGAAAGCATGCCAAGAATTCATCATAAAGCCTTTAGAATTTGAGTATTTGTATCTATGCTATTGGAGAGGGGCTGATGGTCTTCCTTTTTGACTAGAATTATGACAACTGAACAGAGATTCAGCTATCAGATGAGAGCTCTCTTTCCAAATTTGGATATAGGGTTTAGATATTAAATAAAATGGTGAAGGAAAATAGTGAATATATTATACACCCTCCTGAATGTACCACAAATATAGCAGTATAGCAAACCACTTCACAACACTCATTGTGGTGCTGTCACTTCAGGAGCTGTAAGCAGAACCAGCAGTTTTTATGAAGTTAGTAACCGCTCCCATGTGACCCTTGGACAGGACTTGATTTATGAGGAAGAAAATATAGATAG
>VZTN01031488.1:138853-163517 GCA_013400515.1 Erpornis zantholeuca | reverse complement strand
TCAGTGTGTTATTAGCATGATTCTCATACCGAATCCAAAACACAGACTTGTACCTGTTGCTAGGAAGAAAACAAACTCTATCCCAGCTGAAACCAGTACAGTATTCGCCCCTTATTCCATATCATTTATGTCATGGTGGGTCCCACACATTCCAGTGCACTATTAACTATCCTGTCTTTTGATAGATGGATACGCAACTATCACTCCCTTAGTCTGTGGACAATGTCGATAGAAGTCTGTTGAGTTCATTTAGTTTGTGACTTGGAGCTCCTTCCATCATAAGAGTCTGTGGTGTGTGGTTTTGGATTGTTGCATGTTGAAGCCAGTTCTGATTCTGTCACTGCTGCACTTGTCCAGTTTTATTAAAGTTCCTTCTCTATTAACATGATGATCAAAAGGGAGCCAGGTTCTGACCCTCAAATCTAGAGTGGTGGATACAGGCACCCAGTGTGGTGATGGGCATAAATCCACCATGAAAATTATAATATGTCACATTATACAGCAATTAATATCATATATTTTAATTCACTGATCATTCTTACCCAGAGTGAAATCCCCTTGAGGCATGTACTGGACTGCTCCATCCTCCCACATTACCACCAAGTGCCCACAGGCCCTTGAACAGAAGCAATGTCATGGACAGGTTTGCCTTTGCCTAAGGCAGAAATAACCCAGACTGTTTTCCCCAGCATATTTTTAAAGTGCTTTCCAGGAATTCTATTCCCTTCTACAGTACACAACAGTCTTGTTTGAGCAGGGCCAGCCTGATTGGCAGGTCCCCTAGTGTTGACTAAGGAGATGGCCTTTGCTAAATGTGTATCCCAGTGTTTGAAGGTCCCACCCCCCACTGCTCTCAGTGCAGTGTTTAACAGTGCATTGTATTCTTCAGTCTAGAGCCTGGTTCATGGTAGGGAATGTGATACGCACTCTGTGCTGCACTCTTTGGCACAAGTGTCTACAGAGTTGCTTCCAACATGAGTCCCAGTGTCTGCCAATTCTCTCTGTGGTACCATGTCTCCTTAAGGCTTGCCTTTCAAGGTCCAGGAGAGTATTCCAAGCAGTAGCATGGGACATGGAATATAATTCCAGCCATCTACTGGCTTCTTCCACAATTGTAAGCACATGGTGCTTGACTTAGTGTGTTTGTGAGAGTGTGGTATAGTTGGTCTGCCAGGCCTCCCCATATTTATATTTCAGCCATCATCCTCCTTTCCAGAGAAACTTTAACCACTTAATTGCAATGCATGTCTCACATTCATAGATAATCTGTGTGATAGTGTCCTTGGTTAAGTGCACCCCTTCATCATGAATGCATCTGTATGTTGCACCCCTTGATGGGCCAGGGTGTCATGGACCCACTGAGCTAGAAACCATTCACCCTTATGATGCCAGTGCAAATCCACCTGAGCCTATTCAGTCTTAGCAACCTGATCCACCTGTTGGTTATTCTATTGTTCTTCTTGGGTACATGAGGGTCTATCTACATCATGTACCTTTACAACCAAGTTATCCATCCAGGGCAAGATACAGTAGCCCAGATGGCTTTACCTCTGCACTGCCAGTTACTCCGCTTCCATTGCTGCAACCACATCCACAGGGCATTTCCCACTATCTATGAATCAGTACAGAGGTGAAGTATTGGCCATTTTTCTTGTTCAGCAATGTCTGAACCCAGCTGGATGGGTTTCGTCTCTGCAAACTGACTTACCTTGTCCTCCAGCAGATTCCACACCTTGTCATAATGGATTTCATACAGTTGTCTTCCACTTGTGATGCTTTTCTCCAGCAGGACCCATGATTAGACAAAGCATATTACTTCTAACTTAGCAGTTTGCTCACTGAACATGACACTGTATGGTGTAGAATACCCCTTTGGCCAGTTTGGGTCAGCTGTCCTGGACATGCTCCATCACAGCTTCTTACCCATCTGCTCACTGTCAAAGCATGGGAAACTGGAAAGTCCTTGAACTGGAGTAACCACTACTTGGCAACAAAGCATTGGTGTGTCATCAACATTATTCTCATACTGAATTCAAAACACAGGTCTGTACCAGCTACTGAAAGAAACTGAGTTATAACTCAGCTGAAACCAGGACGCTACCTAGAAGAGGGAGTGGTTTTGGCAACTGCTGCTGATGTAATTTCTCTAATTGAGATCTAAAATATTGCTGGTTCATGGAAAGGAAACAAGTTTCCTGCACCTCCTCACAAATTCCCTGTATAGCTTCTCCTTAGCTGGCAAGTACCCTCCTGTGCCCCTGTATTTCCCAGTCCAGAGCTGGGGTTGTCTCCCCCAGTCTTGGTCTTTTAACATGGTACTTCACCTCCATCTACATCTTCTCCAGCAAGTTTCCAGCAGAGAAGGGAATGTGAACAGACAGTTTGGTTTAATTATTTTCCTTCCAAAAATGTTAGTTTTGTGCCTCTCACATGTCTTCTTCCTGCTACCCACCATCACCTCTCCTCTCCACGAGGTGGGCCTGGGAAATTCACACTCCTGCTGCTCAAGGTGCAGAACACTTAGAAAATAAGCACAGTAATATGGACCCATATAAATTAAAAAAAACCATATACCCAAGACATTATTTACAAGCCAACTGTAAATTATTTCATTATTTACTGATTCAATTGTGTATTTTTCACACAGGCTCATTGAACAAAAAAATGTTTCTGATTAAATCTATTGTCAAGTTGAGGCAAAAGCATGTATTGCAAAATCATTTCTGTTAACATTACAAAATTATTTTTTCTATTATTTGTGTACGTTGGATCAGAAATCCTCTGTGTTGTATATGTTCCCCAATGACTGCTGTGTAATTAGGCCCTGATGTTTCAGCAGAAGAATGCTCTCTACCTTTCTCCAGACCAGCCTGCTCCCTGCTGCACCTGCACAGAGCTCTCTGATAAGGCCGCTCCAGTTGGCACCTGAAGGAATGTGGGGTAGATCAGCAGCAAGCCACCAGTACAGTGGCTCCACTGTATCCTCAGTGAAGCTGTAACTGATATATAAACAGGAAAAAAAGCTGACTTTTTGTTTGTAACAAGCAGTGCATAGAGTTAGAGCGGATTAGATTTGTATTTTGAAAAGAGCAAATTTCAGTGGCTTTGAAATGTTTGGACTTGGTTCAGATCCTGCAACAATGGAAAAAGTTTGCAAGTCTAAGCCCAAGCAATCTTAGAATTATTAGATTGATTTTTTTTCCCTATAACCTGCATTTCTTCTCATAGATAGGACCAAATTAATAGGTTCCCCCTTTATTAAATGTGAGCAACAATATAACCATTCTTCCAAAAATCATGTATTTTTTCTAGCACTTTCTTTTGAATATGGATTGAAATTATTTGTCATACATTAACACTTAAATGATCAGTTAGGATCTAGGACACATTCTGCTGAATGCTGCACACACTCGTTCTACTCAGGCAGTCTGCATTTCGGTAAACTATTCAAATAAAACATACTAATAGGAGGAGAGAAGTATTTTTCTTACCCAAATATTGGTCTCTGTAGAATCACACAGACCAATAGTTTGGCCAATAAGATTCAGAGGGCCTGAAACTCTATCTTATTGACTGCTCCTCTTCACACTCCCTCTTATATCCTGGATCTTCATCAAATGTTACAAGTGATAGACCAGCACCTAAAAAGGTAGTTGGTATCCATAGCTCCCTTCATTTAGACAATTGGCTGATCAAGATAGATATCACAAGGAAGACGAGGTTAATCCTTGAGGTTATTTTTCTCTGATATCCTGCGGAGTTCTAGCTGAATTTTTATCAAGGAATCAGAAGAGAATAAGGGCCAGAATAGGCCTGGGTGGCTGATTCTACAGCTTTTGGATGGTGTGGCTCTGTTAGCAGGTTGTGTGCCATGTACTCCTCACTTTTTCTATGCCCTGCAGTGCTAAAAAATATGCAGAACAGACGGAGACATCATATTGTCATCGCAAAAACCTGTGCATAAGAGCCTTTGTAAAATCACAGCCTATAAATTGCTTTTTCCCCTTTCTAATATCTTAAAAGCAGATAAGCTCTTAATGAAAAGCTTTCAAATATCCTTCTGCTTCAGCTCTCCAAACAACAGACCACTGGGACAGTGTTGCTGTGAATAGACCACATCTCTCAGTGACTTGAAGAGCTTTCCTGACTATAGATGATTTCCTGACTCAAGTCCAGACCTGTGATAATGCATCCCCTTTTGGAGCCCCGTTTACTGTGATATCTGAGTAGTTTTGGAGTTTTGAGTCTATTTATATTCTCTGTGATAAAGTTGCCTGGTTATGGCAGCAAGGAAATCAGGCTAGAATCTCAGAAATCAAAGATTACCAAAACATGCCTCACCTTGTTAATGTTTAACTAATGGTATGGATGCATTTTTGGTTTTTTTTCTTTTTTGGGGGTGGGAGGGGGGTTAGGCGTGGGGCATGTTTTGTTTTGCTTACACTCCTAGATACTCTGATCTATTTATTTGAGATTTAAAATCCCAACCTGAGTTAAATCCCCCTCCATTTTTAGCTTTGTTGTTAGTACTGAAGTATCATTTGATGTGTTTTGCAATGATTTAATTATTAGCTTTTCACCCGAGGTGAAGGAAGACAACAGAGCATATTGTTTTCAGAATGCTACTTACAAGATTTTGTGAGAGCCATCCTCTGACCTAGGCTGTGTCTCCACCTTGGCAGGATGCACTTTTGCCTGGGGGAACCCATAAAGGAGTCCCACTGTGACATGGTCTGAAGGTCACCATGGCTGCAGTCTCAGAACATCCAGCTCTGGATAAATTATAGCCTTACAAACCTTTCATGTGGCATATACATCACTGCTGCAACAATGGGCTCATAGTGATATCAGCAGTGGAGGAGATGGCCATAAATGTGACATAGGATGTGTGCTACATGCCATTTATGGTGGCACCAGTTCCCACCAGGGAGGCTGGTGAGAATCTTAGGGTTCTTTTAAAAAGGGTAATGAGGGAAGGGAGACACAAGCATTGCAACTGAATTTTAAAATAACTCCTATCAGCTTACTCATAGTTCTCTTACTGAGGGTGTGGGGGGTGTATCTGAAGTGTTTCTACAAGAGCAGATACATCCTACTGCATTATTCATGGAAAAAACCTCACTTACTTTAGCCTGAAAGACATGTAGGAGGAAAACTCGGTTCAGTTTGTTCACAGCATGAGATTACCTTAAATTCTAACACAGCCAGTGTGGCTGTTGAGTTAGTGGTGAACCTGTGTGCTGTTCACAGGGCATGATGCACTCCTGCCACATGTGACACGTGGGTGTCAGCAGGGCGATGCTCATGTGTCCTTCATTTGTGGAAAAGGTGAAATTAGCCAAGCCTTTACTTCAGGACAGAGTGCAGCAGGGTGAGCTATGTATCCATCATTATAATTTCCAATATTTGCCATGTGCACATCCTAATAAAACCCAGCTTCCCTCAGTTTCAAAGATTTGCTGTGTTCTTGAGTAGCTCAGAGATGGGAAATACAAGGGCGAATCCAGCTCAGAGGTCTGGCTGCTATGTGCGTAGCCCTGAGATGGCTGTCAGTTTACAGACCACCACTGCAGCTTCCTTTACTTGATGGAATATGGTCTGAGATGAATTTGAGAGAAGTCTGGTTTCAAATGCAAAAGCTCTGGAAAGGTGTTTTCCTATATTTCCTTTCCTAAGCCAAAAGAAGCTTGGCTAGAGGAGCTCGATGAAGAAGGTGGGGTACATTCAACCAATGTTGTCTTTCAGTTACTAATTATATCTTGGCATTGTTAGGCAGAAAAACATAAAAATATATTTCAATTTATTTGTTTTATTTGCCCTCTTTATTAATCTGCACTTCATTTTCTCTTTCTTGACAAAGGAAAGAATTTCTCCTTTTTCATTCATATTATTAGTGACAGAATCGTTGGACATCCATCTTCAAAAGGCAGTATCTATTAATGTAAAAAGAAGTGCTTTTCAAATGAAATGGAAAATATTCATACTTGTTTTTATTTTGCTTATGGGATTTAAATTTAAGGAAAGTTAGTCTGAATAATGCCCTTTAGACAATGAAACCCTAGCAAATATCTCTTTGTATTATGTACTGTTACCCAGACTCAGTGATGTGGCAGTCAACAGATACACATATCTATATCCACTTTCCCTATAGTTAAATAAACTTTTAAAGAAAATGCTCCATTAGCTCCTGATCATCAATCTTAATGCAATAATGGAGCTGTTTAAACTCAGATAGGCTTCTCCCTGCTCCCCTCCCAACCACCACCCCATTCTATTAAAATATTTACATTGTAATAACTCAGTAGGGTTCGTGTTTTGGGTTTTTTTTTTTTTTTCTAAATTGAAGGCCTGTAAGTGGGTGAAAGTATTTTAAAGCAGGGTGAGACTGAAGGGACGTGACATGTTATTGAATTAAGGGCCTTAGAAGGTGAGGGCAGTGCAGTCATAAATTTCAGGAATGCGGATGTAACTCTCTGAATGTGTATATGAAGTCGACAGAGTTTGACAGCTACCATCTGTGAACAATAATGTATGGAGCAACAGGGCTACATGATGCAGACTGGAATGTACCTATCTGGCTCTAAGGACTATAACAATTTACTACTCATTATCAGCAACTGTGGTCATGATTAGCTGCAGGGGTTGGAATGAAACTTGGAAATTATGAGAACAAAGTTCCCCTTGTTAAAGCAGAATAATTAGTTTAATACATATGAGGAGAAAACAGGCAGGACACTTCCTTCTTTTTCCTGCTCATGAAAACTAAAAAAAATTCACAGTGAAAATGGATAGACTGTTACCTCTTTCTGCATCACTTGAAATATGAGAAAATGCTTATTTTTTATTCATTCCCTTACTGTTCCAGGACTTTCCACAACTCTGCAACCTTCGCAGCATAGAATGGCAGTGACATAATTATGTGATAACTGTGTTAATGCTACATTCATGTATCAAAGCTGATTTCTTGTGGTCTGTGCTTTCCTGTGTTCTATCAGAGCATAGCATTATGGCCAAAATATCCCTTAGAAACATAGCATCTTGCAAGTAAAATCTCCATTAAAAAAAAAAAAAAAGGGGGTTGTTTGCTGTTTTCTCAGTAGTTTGTATTGCAAACAAATCTGTGTTTTCCCACAGGTTTATATTTTTCTTGGTAGACACCTTTAAATACAGTGCTTCTGGAGCCACAGAGAAGTATTGTGAATTCTCATTTCAGGTTGCCCAAGCACACTGTGTATTGAGACTGAGACATTTTATTACTTAGTATAAATGCATATGGGTCAGTCCCACTGGAAATTGTTTATTTAAGCTGAGAATCTCTCCCAGGAAATCAAGGAAATTATCAGATAAGAAACAGAAAACATAAAGTCTCCACAATACATATCTCAATGTCCACAATAATATATATTCCCATTCTTTTCCTGCAAACATTTGCTTTTCTTCCAAAAATGACATTAATCCTAGTCTACACACATTACTCAATAGTGAACTCTGACAACAGTTTAAGCTCCAACAACAAGGTGCCCAGATTTCTAGGAAGGGCATTTGACTTTGAAAAACATCCAGCAAAAACAGCACATTGAAAAAGAGAAACAGCAGGAAGTCTACTGCACAAGAACAATATCATCCATCCTCTCTTAACTGAAAGATAAAGGTTAAGGTTGGTTTAAGAAGAATGTGTGACCAGACAAGAAAAGTATAGTAAGCAGTTCCTGTGATAGATGGTTTAAATTTAGTTGTTCCTGCCTGGGGTGGGGGTTGTGGGGTTGGACTATGTGACCTTGTTGGGTCCCTTTTACAGATATTTTAACAGGAAAGGATGAGGTTATTTCTCAGTTGGAAAGGTTGTGTGCTTTTTCATTATCTGCTTTAGAAAGACGTACACTAGTGAACTTATCAATAGAAAGCCATTAATAAAGACACATTTTATCTCTGAAAGTGACTGACTTACCCAAACCTGACTTCAAGGTGTGTCTGTCACAGTCACAGACACACATCTTATCTTGTAGATAAACGAGCTCTGAGTTGGCACCTCTCTGGTGTCCAGGCTAACTTGATACTTTTACTTGTGCCTTGAGATGGCTGCAGGCTGAACATGCAATGGCAAACGGCCACAACAAGTGGGACGAGGTGAGACTCCTTGCTCTTGTGTTCCTCAGCTTGATGGGACATTTTTCTTACACCAGTAAATACACAGCCTGACTAGCAGATCAGATTGTTTTCTGAACAGATTATTTTCAGCTAAATAAAGTGAAAAGAAGTCAGTTTAACATTTACCTCAAAATTAAAAAAAAATTTCTTGCAACAAGCTGTATCTCAGAAATGGAAGAATGATGTGTAGTTAAATTTTTGATGGAAATTGTTTTTATTCCAGTGGAGAAAAACCCATTTTTTCCAACTAGCTCTAACTACCCATGTATAAAAATAGACCCTGAACATAATTAACATGCAGATGACTTTTTTACTGGTGTGGGAAGGAGCAAGGAGTGTAATGATTCAATGTTGTGATGAGTTATTTTGATAACAATAAACTTGGGTTGTGTCTTGTGTAATTGTCAAGTAAGCGATAGCCAGTGGACTGACAAAGCATGGACACAGAAATCTGCTTCTTCTGATGCTACCGATGTGTCATTTTGTGCTTTGCTTTCTTCTTCAGAGCCTGCCTAGGTGCTTGTGAACCTAAATTAGTAGCATCATCTTCATTTCTTCCCTTACAGTTCTCTTCCCTATTGCTTTGCCTATTGGCACAGCGCCTGCCCCAGCACAAAAAATAGTCTTAATAATAAGTGTTTAAAAAGAAGTTAAGCAATGGGCAGCAGATACTAACCAGACCTTCTGGTCACCACTTGCTAGGCTGGACTTGAGACAGTCTAAGGATGAAGAGTTTTACCCATTATTTCTGTTCTTGTCTCCAGTCACTGCTCAAGTGGTTTAATTGACTCATAGAGACACAGGCTGCCAAATATCTAATAACAAGTAGTCTACTACTTGGGTCTTTGTGTTCTGCAAACTTCCATCCCTGCAGATCTTTTCTAATGGATCTGTTCTCCTGGTATCAGTTAACATGGATGTGATATGCAAAATAACCCCCCTGCTAAGTGTCTGTGATAGCGTTCGATGTTGCATGTGCCTCAGTTTTGTCTGTAGCCTGTTCAGATTTCAGTGGGTGAGGGAGAGCTCTGTTAATCAGGCGCAGTTATCACTTGCATCTACTGCCTACAAGACAGAAAACATGCCTACACAACACGATGGGCAGACACTGACTGTCTGGAGCACAGACCAGCAAACCAAATATAAACTCTGCTGGGGCAGTCTCTGTAGATGTTACAGACACGTGCTGGTGTGAAAAGCCCTTTCTACCTGCTATGTTTTTGATGTTATTGTTATCTGTAGTAGCAAGATAAAAGCTTGTTAAGGATTACCACACTATTTTGTGCCCTTTATTTTGCTGCATGGATATTTCCAAAGGCACTGAAGCCTTTGAGGCTACAGCAGCCCGTAAAAGAGAACCATTTTCTAAGCCTGCCATTTTAATGCAGGTAATTTACTGCATTCCTTCAAAGCAGTAAAGAAAATAGCAATGGGACTGAAATTGCCTTTAATTTTCCTCCTAGCATTTTGTAACAGCAGTATTGCTGTGTTATTTTACCTCTCTTTTTTATGTGGCTGTGATTTCTGAGGCTTTGGGATCACATTCCTCTAAAAAAGTCTTTCTTTATACACTTTAAAACACCAGTATTACATTAAAGTTGGTAGAGAAGCTACCAAACAATTTAATGCTAAGTTACAAGTGTTTCTTATCTTTACCAGTGTTTGTTCCTCTCCCCATTCCAAGAAGTCAGTAAGGTAGTGAGTTTGGGCAGTCTGATCTCATTCTCTGTATTTCCTGCTTGCTCATTTTAAAAACCTATCAGCCAGAAATTTGTCTTACAAGTTCCCCCAGCTCCTAGTTCTCCTTTGCATTCAAGCTGTCTAGTAGTGATTAACCAACTTGTAAACACAGTAGGAATTGCTACCAAAAATGGGTCTAACCTAAAAGATGGTAATCTTAAAGGGTTTTGTGGCTACTTCATGCCATGCAAGTTTAATCTCAACATCTTCCAGAGTTAACACATTAATTTCTGTGATGTGGTTTTGAGACATTATGGGATTGTTGAGATTTTTAACCTGTCTTGCTGCTTTTGCTTAAGCAATAAGTTTCTGAAGATATTTTCAGAATGTGCAAATCAGTCTAACTCAGCAACAATTTTTTGATTTTCAGTGATTTTCACTATCCATGCTTTTCTTTGCCTCTATTCACAAGACACTATCCTGTAGAGCTCAGAGGACAAAAAGTTAGTTCTAAAAGATAAGCTACCTTATTGCTGGCTGCTCTTGCAAAACTTACTTTTAGTTTTACCGAGTGTCTTCCTTTCCACTGAATGCTGCTTTTTAAAGCATTTTTATTTCCGTTCAAAGATCTGATATAGAACTTAACCTTTGTGCAGGGCTCTAGTATGTTGAATATGCACTGATCTTTGAAAAGAAGTACAAACACCTTTTATTCTGTGTATTTTTTGTCTTATTTAACTCAGTTATTGCTAAGATGGTATTTCTTAGGTTTCAGGTACAAGGCAGACTTTAAAATACAAGTATTGTGGTTCCTGTGAATTTAATGTTTAGTGACATCTTTGGGAATCCAGAAAATGGATTCATGAGTAAAACCTAATGCTGTCCTTTTAATAAGAAATCTGATAATGAACAGAAGGCATCAGCCTCCAAAAATGGTCTGGAGCATCATTAAACACCTCTGGCAGACAGGGCAGCATTAGCAGCAAGCCTGGGGTGCAAGACACAAGCAGGCATGCTGCCCTGTCCCCATATCCTGGCCACTGGCTCCCTGTTTCTCAAATAAGAGATAACTGAACTTGACCTTCACTCCCTCTGAGCATTTCAGAAGCTGGATCACTGTCAGTCTCTACTCCCTGCTGTTCTCAAAAGCCGAGTTGGGGCAGAGGGAGAAAATGAACACCATAAAATCCATGCACTTGCCCATGACGTTAACAAGGG
The DNA here is from genome assembly GCA_013400515.1 of Erpornis zantholeuca. NCBI lineage: Eukaryota > Metazoa > Chordata > Aves > Passeriformes > Timaliidae > Erpornis > Erpornis zantholeuca. The sequence goes on along the minus strand of VZTN01031488.1, from coordinate 152,471 downwards.
TTAAAAACCCACCTCATCAATGTGGTCACAGTTAAGCTGCACTGCTGCTGAGTTGGCAATTTTTGAGCTGTGGTCAGCACTGCAGATCTTACCTTGTGACTGTAATAGTCACAGGACTGGTCTGTGAAATCCTGTCTTTGGACTACCCCGATTCCACCTAGCATGAGAGGGCTCCAGGGGAGGTCTGGACAGTCACCACAGTGCATATGACTCATTACAATACTGCAGGTTGTCTTGGGCTTGCATCCAGTTCATGCTCTAGTGAGAGAGAGAAGGTTACATTCATCAACAGGACAGCAGCTCCTATCTGTCCAGCTCGAAGTATGAATGAATCAATGCTTTGCCTCTACTCATATTGGATATGGCATTCTAGCAACAGTCGTTGTTGCTAGAGAAAACTTCTGTTTTTCAAGAGAAGGACTGTTCATGTTAACTATTCTCACAGCTGGAATGGATAGATACAGCTCCCAAAGCCCCTTTACCATTCAGAGGTAATAAATGCCAATGAAAACTTCTGTATTTAATGAAATAACAAGTACAGTTTTTAGTTGTTTGTTTGGGTTTTTCTCTCTGAATATTTAGTACTGTAAAGCATTGGCTGAAAACATATAAACTCTTCTGGAGCAAATTCCTTCAGCTGAATGTTGTCCTAGTGAATGACATGGCGAGGCAATTTTTTGCATGTTTTCTCTGTCTCTCTGGCCCTCTGAAGCTTGTTTCTTGTCTGTTCTATTACCCTGCTTTGAGAAAAGAGGCAGGGAATGCCCTGTCTCCATAGAAGTTTTCAGCCCAGAGGTTGGCGGAGACTCCCAAAGGGAGCAAGATATGACTTTGACTCATCTCTGGCTGAGGAGAACACTGAGTGTAAGTCTTCTGCTTTCTAGATGAGCACTGCAGCCTCTCATGTGTCATGGGCAGTCACAGGTGGTATCCATCATTCTGCCCTTTGAAGAGAAAAAAGTGAGCACTAAGATCTGCACTCAAAGAACTGACCTGTGTCCATGAGCATCACTATCCCCAAAGTAAGTCTAAAAGCAAAGCTGGGTCTAAAAAAATCCACAGCATCAGTGTTCATACAACCAAGATCATCATTTTACCCTTTGGACATAAGGAATGAACTGGCTTTGTATCCTTCCTACTAACTCTGTCTGATAGCAAAGTCCCTGTGAAGCTCTGCTGGGCCACAGAAAATCCTATGGATGGCCTCCTGAAGGTGCTTTGGCCATCCCCCAGGAGAGGATGACCACCACTGACAACAGGGCAGGCAAAGCCTCCAGACTTTTTGCCTCATCATTGATTTAGCTATTGGTAGGTGGCTCTGCCAACTTGCTAAATAGCTAAATTTAATCCCTCCTAGTGAATCACCGGACTTCACTCCCAGAAACCTCCTCCAACTTTCATCCTTAGCCAGCACAGCTTGGCCTCACTTGCACTTCAAAAGCATCTGCACCTTTGTTTTTGCAAGCCACTATTTTAGTAAGGATGTATTACACCTTGTTAGTGCTTTTCATCCACCCATCTTTGTGTACTTGATGGTGATGTGAAAGATTATTGCCTCATTCCAGAGACGGGGAAAATGAAAAAGCAGGCAATTCAGCTTTCTTTTGACATAATTCAGAACTGGAAGTAATATGGCATTGCAGCTAACATCTAGGTGAATATTTCAATATTTATAGTCAGTTGGAGAAGGCTAGCTACATATTTTATAGTTAGGTGAAGAGCAGAGCATGTTTTATAAATGCACGCTCTGTGGCTACAATTAATACACCCCATAATATCTATCATCAGACTTAGAGGGTGGGAAAGGAGAAGAAAGGAGACGGGAACCATCCTGGCTTCTTGAAAAAAATGAAGTGCTGTCTTGAGTTTTCTGCAGTTAGGAAATCATCTACACGTACCTTTTTTCCCCTAATATTATTTTTGTGTACAGCATGTTTCCTCTTGTTAAAGCTGATTGAATACTGGGGACTTCAAGAAGCAAGTATGTAGAAAGGCACTAGCAGGAGGCCTAAGAAACCTCCCAAAGCAGTGGTGCTGATTCACAATCTCCTAAGTTTCTTGTATCAGTGGTCATGTTTGGGGTTTCTTGCAGAGCCACACTAATCTTACTCTGGCCGTCTCAAAAAAAAGCATGCACCACAAAATCATAGCCTGCTAGTACTTGTTACAGCACATATTGCTTTCATTTGTCTCCTTAAAAGATACTGTATTTCTATACCCACAGTTTTTCTTCACTGTGGGCTGAGGTATGTCTGAGCTCGGGGGAGCTCCACTTAGCTGTGACTATGCCGTGTGCCATCTGGGTCTGCTCTTTCCTCACAAAGGGCTGCAAGGCAGGACATGTCAGCTGGATTTGGCAGGCGAACAAAAGCCATTTGGATACTATAAGAAAAACAACTGCTTCATGGTTTGGAAGCTCTTGCTGGATCGCACGGTGAATCAGAGCGTGTCCCTTACTGTTTCACAACAGCTCTGTAGGGGCACAGCCTTGCAGCAAGGCCAAAAGCAAGCCTTGTGGCGTATGGATTTTCATCTTGTAATAACAGCTTCATTCTCTAGACATGAAGTACATGTCCTCCAGTAATATGTGATGAAATGGCAATTGTACATATTCTGTGTCTAGCCCCACTGCCTGTGCTGGCAGCCTATCCTTGGGAGCCTTCACAGTCCTGCACACCCATCATACTTATATTTCCTCATACACCCACCTGACTTGTGGCTTGAAGCCACAAGTTTCACCTACAATCCACCAGCAGTATCTTATGAGATCTTTATGGCAAGTAGCCAGGGGGAAATACGTGGACAGATGTTGAGGGGACAAAAAAAAACCCAGAAAAAAACCTCTTGTGAGAGTGAACAGACTAACTTGCTGTGAGAGAGCTTCCTGACCTCAGACCCAGGCCATTCATCTAATTTACAGCACTGCTGCAGTGTGCCAGTGCCCATGACACTGGTAAGAAGACCATGAGCAGATGTCTGTGGAGCCGTCTCTGCCTTCCTCTTGGCACCTTGGTACAAAGGTGGTGGTGATGAAAGGCATGGGAGTTTGGTTTGCCTGGTGTTAGGCTGGGTGACACGAAGATGGAGCAAGCGGATCAGGACATGCCTCGTCCTGAGGTGTGACCAGAGGCAGACCCATGATCACTGCTGTTCAAGGTGTTGGCCATCTCTTTACATTTTGATTCCTACTGCTGTCAGAGGTGGCAGTCAAGTTAATTTTGGGCACCTTAGTTCTAGGGGGGCACTCGCCTCCTGGAGACCCTGAGGCAAGACCACCGAGCTCCAGAACCCCAGTAAGCTTCAGATCTGGCCATGGACAGACGCTGGGCTGAACTGAGCAAAAGAAAAAGATTTCTTACTTCTGCTCATGGCAACAGCTGTTCTGTTTTCTGAAGCAAATAAATCCTGTTTGTGTTTCCCTCCACTGCTTGGATGGCAGGAGCCCATAGCTGCTGGCAGAGCCGGGAGCTGAGGCTGGCAGCAGGCTCATCTCTCAGTCCAGGGGTGCTTTTGCACATCACTGCTGTCATTTTTGGCGACTGACAGAATGCCAAGGATGTAATGACTGAAACTACCTGCAAAAAGTATGTCTGTATGGCTCTGCTTAGGAAACCTATGCATTATGGACTACAAATATTATAGTGTGAATGCATTCTTCCCTCAGCCCTACTTTCCACAGTACTGCCATGAGGCTCCATATCCAGTCTGCCTGTAGTGTCTTTCTCTTTCCCCATCACAAGTGCTGGCTGTGATTCTCTTCCTTTGCAGAATTTGTTTTCCATGCTCTTGTTGGATGCTTCCTTTATCATATTCAAAGACTTTTCCCTTGAGAATGTGTTGGGCAATTTTTTAAGTGCTAGTGGAGCTACAGGCCTGGATGATAAACCAAAACTCACATAATTTGACTCTGCATTTAATTTAAAATGATAAGAAATGACAAATAAATATCCTTGCTTAGTACTTCTTTGCTAACTAAAAGACAGACTGTCCTAGTATTAGGAAAAATTGTAAGCTAAATTGACATAGATGAGCTGCTGTACAGCTTCCAGAGAGTCTTGAAAAAAAAAGGTTTCTTTCTGTAAATGAAATCTTTTATCATAACTTTGAATAAAGTTTTCCACTTCTAAAAAGGATTTAGTAGTCAAAGAAATGGGACAACCATTATTAAATGTAAATATTGGTTTAGAAAATACTCTATGAGTAGAGTTTGAGAAAACTATGCTTTATTGTAACATTGTTCTATTTTATTCCCTGGAGTATTTTTACTGAGAACTGACCTTTTTTTCCCAGTTTTTATTTCAGAGCTAACACTACAATCTCTCCCAGATCAGTAATAATGTAGTTGTACTGCTGGCTGAGAGGACAGAAGAATGAACTGAAACTTCAATTTTTTCATAGCTGATTCATAGACCAAAATAGAATGAATCTTTTATGTACCACTGCCTCCTGGTATTTTGAAAGAATACATATTTTGAAACAGCTGAGATTGCAGTTACTGCTCAAATACAAGTGAAAAACATTCTAGTTACGTGTTAATGTTTTATTCATTGCTATGTGATATTAATGCAAAATACTTCCACTTCTCAGTTAGAAATCCTGTTATCAGTTTGTGATGTTTCAGCTATTTCAGATGTCAAGCTGTTAGAGAATGTGGGATTTTAAGCAGTGAGTCAGCTGTTATCTAGATCTACAGCTAAGTAGTATGGCTGGAATAACACCTCATTCGACTGGTTCTCCTAATTATTTGTGTGCAAAACCTATTCCCTTTCACACTCACAGGAATTTAGGAAAGATGCTGACAAAAACTACTGGGGAGAATTACTATTTGTAGTTAGATCTGCAGATACAGTGATCCTTTGTCTAGAATGTAGTAAAAACCAATATGTATCAAATTTCAAAATCGCCTAGTTTTCCAGTAGTTGATTCTAACTGGAACTGCTCTTAAGCCTGACTTATTACATAATTTTTTCTATTGCTCTTAGCAAGCATACAGCTTGCTTTACAGCTAGCTTAATGCTGATTCTTAGTATTCTTTTCAGAAATCTGAAATAATGTCTTGAGTCACAAGTCAGTCTTGGCCAGAATTCCTTTTCAATAAAAAAGAAAAAATGTGTTTTATAAACATTACTGTGAAAAAGCGTGGATTTTCCCAGTTTCTAGATACTTTTTTCCCAACTTCAGACTATGGGAACACATTCTGTAGTCCGTAATTCTATTCCCATGCAATGAAAATGAATGTAAACCTTTATTTATATCAACAGTGGAATTAAACTTCTAGGAAAACACATACTGCATTAGTAGCACAGTGGTATATAATGAGGCATTTTCTTACACACTCAGATGAAGTGGTAAAGGGTAGTACTTTGCATTTAAATGCCCCTTCATCTTAAATTTAAAGTGCAGTATTTCAGGTTGACACTTATGGAGACTGTAGCTCCAATCCTCCCTTTGCCAGTTAATATGTGAAGGCAGAGAAGTCCTGAGGCAGACAAAGCCCACTGGTAGCTAAGCTGCCCTGAAGCCATTGCTCTGCAACCTGCTCCAAGCGCAGGAAAATGTCCCTGATGCAAAGAGCACAGGGCTGTTGTGAGATCTCATCTGGAGCAACACTGAAATGAAGATAAGCCATTGGCTGTCTTGATTGTTTAGGTTATATTGCAGAGATTTTATGTTTTTTAACAACAAAACCAAGCCTAGTCCTACCTCCTAAATGGTGGCTTGTCTGCTGCTGAGAGCCCTGGAGGAGCCCAGTCATTGCTGGCATATGTAAGGCTGCCATCAGTCCAAGCCATCCGTCCTGTCTGGACAGGGGGCAATTGCTCTGGTGTATTTGCATCCCTTCTGTGTCCATCCCATAATAGTGCAACGCTATGGAAACCAGAAATTAAGGGTAACACACATTAAACCAACAGATCCAGATGGAAATCCTTCCCTGCCTTTAGCCAGCTGGTTTGTTGTCTGGGCCTCATACTGTCAAAAAGACTTGTTGCCCCAGCAAGCCCCCAGGAGAGAGACCTTTCTCAGAGGAGATCGTTTAAGGCCAGGTTTTCTTTCACATCTTCAGCTGTGTCCAACAACAATTAGTAGGGACGGGCTTTATTTTGGACAGTGTGAACCACAAACTTCCTCTCAGGTTGTAGTTCAGTGTGGTTTGAATGACAAACACTTCCTAGGCAGCTGAATAAAACTCACCCCAAGCTATGGTGCATCAGGGCATGGGGTACACAGGCACAGCCAGTCTGAGGCTCTTACCTCTACAGCTTCTAACTAGAAATTAGAAAATAAGCTACTCTCTGTTGGCATTTTTCTTTCTCGTTTGGTGGAGATTTCTGTGATTTATTCAGAAGAAAACACAACTAATGTATACATACATTGAGACTTTTTACCATTGTTTGTTTGTTTTTGAGAAAGCAGTGAGACTGAGTTAAAGGTAAGTTGTAGTTCAGCCACAGAATCACATCTCCAGGCTATTCTGGGCAAACAAGATTATTTCTTTTCAGAGTTCATGAATATTTTGAGCAGAAGGCAAACATGCTCTGTCATAGCTTAAGAAACTCACAGAAATGTTTTCCTTCTATCTATAATTGATGTTTTCTTTCTTCCTATTATTAATATGGCATTATACCTTAAAATGTGCAATTGAATGTGCTGCAGCAGTGGTGTCTCCTTCAGCTTTGCCAGCCATGCAATCACCCTGCAGGCTGCTGGGGGAGGCCATGCCAGGGTGAAAGGAGAAGAAAAGCTGGCAGCTGACAGGACCAGGGCCCCATTTCCTTCCTCGCCTGGGGACCCATTCCAACCATACCAAGCCACAGCACTGCAGGTAGCACGGGGCAAATAACTCTGGGCTCTGAGCAAGAAAGCAAATACAAAAATGACCATGAAAATTGCCCAACCAGTTAAATCTGGTTCCAGCCGGGAACTGAAGTTCTACCTTGAAACACTTAAATCCCATTTGGACGGCATAGATTTACATTCCAGATGAAGAATTAATGGCTTTCACACAATATCCTCAGCAGAGATGCCCCAGCATACCAACCTCTGTGTTTTTGGTAGATGGAATTTGTAATTCCTCCAGGAGCTGCATTCTTCCAAGTGTTACTTCTATTTTTGGACTGACTACTTTCTTTATTTAGGGGGGAAAAAAAGCAACTAAAAACCTGTGCTCTTGTCAAACTGTAGGTGCTATATGAGTCATCTATACAATAACACTAAACCATACTTCTCTGTTGTGGTGCAGTTCATCATCATCACAAAGGGTGTTATAGAAAACAAACACAGATGACAGACCTTGCTCTTAAGCTTCCCGTGTTTAATCCTTGTGCATATTTAGCCAGCTGAACACTGTGCTGTTAAAAAATGGATTGTTATTAAAATGTTAAATGTTGCAGTAGCTGCAAAGTCTCATTTTTTTGCTAATAAAAATGCCATTCCTCTGACAATTTTTGGCTGCTTATCTGTAGTCATCTGCCTGCATAGTAATTGTGTGAACGCTAATGACGATCCTGAAACTCTGGTGAATAAAATGTTTTTAAGACTGTTAAGAGTGCCTCATAGACAGCAAAGCTTGCTCATTTAAATGTCTCAAAACACATCCTTCCTTAAGCATCACCAGCAGTCTTTAGCCTTGAACAAAGCATAATATGGAAATGTATGAAACAGAAACATAGTGAAGCAGAATATAACCCACTTCCTGTAGTCTGCATATCTTGCTATTAATGTTTCCCAAGTGGCAAGCCTTTACTTCCCAGTTCTGCCTGTTACCTTTTCATTGTTTATCTAGTTTGGATATTGACAAAATATTTTGAATCACCTGGGTCCTTAAGGAAATCTCAGGCTTTTTAAAAACCTGTTACAAATTGTTATCAGCAATTATGTTTGTAAAATGGTATGTAGATCCATTTCCTACTGAAAGGCAAGATGAATAGGATACCTAGTTCTTTTAGGCACTTAAGGTCTGCAAAACTCACTCACAAGGAAAACCCTCTGATGAGCTGCTCTTTGCTCTAAGGACCTCTGCTCTCCTCTATGATCCTTCCATGTCAGCCAGCAGCAGGTTATCATCTCCTCTCACAGGCACTGTTTGCTAGGCTAAAGAAGCCTGTCCTTCCTCCTCTCTTCTTGTAAAACCATCATTTCCCCCCTGACTGCCCTCACAGCCACTTGCTGCACCACGTACACCTGGAGCATTGATGGGAAGACCTGAGCCTGTTACTGCTGGGGAGCTCCCACCCATCCCATCACCCTTCCCTGCCAGGTACTTGGCCTAACATGCTCTACTGCCGTGCTTGCTTCCTATATATTCAGGTTGTCTCTTTTCTCCTTGGTTTCAGGGAAGCCCTTGGCCCCAGACTGTGACATTCACAGAAGCAGGCTCAGAGATGTGGTCTGGCATGTAGGTTGAGATGTGGTTCTCTCAGTCTTCTTGCCCAAGCTGTTCTGAGGGATTTGTTGCCTCAGTGTCCTGAGGGATTTGGTGTTCATTCAGGTAAAGAGAGAGAAGGACTCCTTCTGAGTTTCCACTGCTCATCTCAGAAACTTCAGGGCTGCAGTATCTACTTTAATGCAGTGCGTTTATGGGACTTTGACAGAGTATTTGGGTATAAAGTATTGAGGTGTTTCAAGATAAGTAGCAACTGGAAGAAGTTGGAGTGGGAGGTACATGCTGGGCTTAGGCAGCCTAGTTCATTTGGAATTTGAATTTTTTCCCTGCATCTTTGCTATACCTTGAAAAGCCAATGAAAGTTAGTAATTCCTGTACAAAGGGGATGCTTCCTGTGTTGCAGCATGGGCTGATTGATTGAGAACTTAGAAGAAATGTGGAATAACATCCAGATCTTCAAGCATATTTAGGCTCTCTGTTCCTATGGGCAAATGCCAGTATGACAGGAGACAGTGTAATGGTAGGACATTATGCAATTAAATCTCTAATAAAATGCATATGCCTGTGGGAGGATGAGTTAAGGTTGCCCAGGCAATCTTATTTCTGGCATTCTCTAAATTTTCTGCATTTGACTTTGCAACCTACACATTCACTCATCATAACTTTCTGTTGTAATATGTATGTTGTAATATGCATTTACATCCTTCTTGCTAAAGAAGTTATATTAGAAATAGAATGTTTTCAGTATTTTTTGACTCCAGCACAAGGCCAGCTCCAGTGAGCATGTGTGCCATCCTGGCTGAAACCCTGAGCAGGGCAGGACACAGGCACCCAGGGGCACTCACAAGCTGCATGCCCAGAGGCTCCAGCTGAAGTCTGGGGAGGTGATAATCAAAATGCTGCTTTCCCTCTCTGTAGTTTCAGGGATGCAACTTCTGGGTGCTGACTCCATAAACTTGAAGGATCTGCAGAGGTTAGGCTTGCAGAATGAATATGAAACAAGCTCTTAATTTACTTAGCAACTGAGAGAAACTGCACCAGCCCCAGAACTCCTCTGCCAGTGCCAGCATCATCCTACAGTCAGCCTGGCACAGCAGGACTTGTCACTGACCTTCCCTAATGCAACCCGGGCATTAGCCCCTTGATGAACTGAATCTGTACTAACATCAGGTGAGATTTAGAGAGAGGTTGGTAATATGATTTTAATGCCATTGTTTTTAGAAGGCTTTATAGAGATCCCGAGGCATTCCTAAAATGGCAAACAAAAATTCTGCTATGTTCTCTCATATACATTTTTGAATGAAATATTAGAGATTGTATTAATTCGAGATATTTTTTCGCTGGGGCTTTCACCCCCACTTTTCAGATCAAACCATGACTCTGTGTGCAGAGCAACTGCTTGTACTGTGGGAGCACAAACTAGCACAAAAAAATACTGACAGCAGATGGGCAGCCCTGAATGAAAAACAAAACCTTGAGATTTTCACTTCTTGGATTAGAATTTCGTAGCATTACATAAAGAGGAAATGGGAAAAAAATGCAAGCTTAAAAGAAGATAAAATCTGATTAAAATGCAGACTAATATAATTGCAGAACATTACTCAGGCTTTCTTGTGGAGAGAGAAAAATGTCTGCTATTGTGCTGCTATAGAAACCACATAGGGCCTGTGAGTAGGTGAGAGTGCAAGGAGCATGTCGTTCCCTCTCTCCCGCCTTTCTCCCCCCTGGAATGAAGATCATATCTTGCTCTCTAAGCTTCACTTTTGCTGGCCAGGAGATCTCTCCCAGTACAGAGAGAAGTTGTTTTCCTTGTTATGTTTTCCTGCCTTCCTCCTTTTAATATCTCTGCTCCCTCCCTCTTTTGTTTTGCTCTTGGAAGGAGGTGCAGGGCTGTGTCAGAGGAGGGATAAGCTCCAGTCTTCTTGGGCTTTTCACAGGGGCTGGTTCACTTGGCTTTAAATGTTGGGAGCATGGAACACATTGTGCCATGGAAAGGGAGCTTGCTTGTATTTACTCCTATAAAGCCACAGAAAGACCTCACAGCACTTTGGAAAGTAAATACTCATCTGGAATGAGCAGCCTTTGACCATGTTTCTGCACACCATGTCCACAGCACTCGTTTCTCTGAGGAACTGAGTGTGAATTAACAAAGCACCATGTAACAATATAAGGTTTATTTCCTGGCTGTTGGTGGAAGTGCCTTTATCAAAAGTGTAAACCACACACAAACATACCCTCTGTCCTGTAGCATAAAAGAAGCTATAGGAATGTGTCCCTGAATTGTGGAAGTGTATTCCCACCAGCTCTGACCCATGACCATACAGGCTAAGGCCTCGTCTCTGACAGCAGGAATTTCTGTCTGAAAGGATGATATAAGAAATTTTTTATTAAAAAGACTGATGGATGAGAAAGCCTGTCCACAGCACATTAGAGCTATTTCTGGTCCATAATACTTCAGAAATTTGTGCAAAATTTGAGATTATTTACTGCTACTAATGAATTCTAAGGTAGCATAGAGTACTGAAAAATGCATCTCCTTATTTATAAATGCACACTCCTTTTTATTACAGACATAATTTTAGGGTTTTTTTCCAGTGCCTTCCTACAGAAATTGACTCAGTGACTCAAACATGCACTTTAAAAGAACATACTTTGTATCTCAGTTTTTGAGAAGTTCCACCTTTCAATGTGGCTGATTGTTTTGCTTTTGGTATTTTGAGACAGAGGAAGAAGATGCCATTCTCCAGTTATTTCAGCACTTTCATCTAGTCCCTATGAATCATCTCCTTTATAAAACCAGTTCATTGAGGCGTTGTCTCATTTGCATCACCCTTTCCCGTTTCCCTTTTTGTGGTTTCTACCACACCCCTTTATGTGTTGGAGACACCAGGGTTGTATGCATTGCTATGTGTTAGCATATTTATTTATGGAATGATGTTAAGAATCCTCTGTAGGCCTCTAGAAGGGATCATTGAACCTCATTGCCACTGAAGTCAATCATACCATGTATTTCCATCTATAAAATCCTCCAGCTCGATTTTACAGAAATTAGACTTGATTTTGCTCCTTCCATTCTTCTTAGAGATCTGTTTCAGTGTTTTGCTACTCTGAGTTTATACCCACTTATTCTTATGCTGACATTGGCTCTCAGTTTTAACTTTCCTGGCTCCTCCATTTTCTAAGCTCCACTTTTGTATATTTTATTTTGTCTCAACTTTTGAACTGTTCTTACCTCAGCCATGAGCTTTACTTTCTCTCTGATTCTCCTTCCAAGAGAGGCAGATGGGGGAGTAAGCAAGTCGCTATGTGGTACTTAGTTGCTGACTGGGGTTAAACCATGACAAAATCTGATTTATTCTTGACCAGCTGACAGAATCACTCACTGTACTGCAGATCTTTTCTGAAGTTACTTATCTGACATTGCTGGGTTTACATTTCTCTATTTAAACAGCTCCTACCCATCTCAAGATTAACTAGTCTCTCTTATCCAAGTGCTGATCTTACAGCCAAAGTAAGAATTTTTTTTTATTTAATCTTTGCATGTCATTAATGTTATCAAATTTAATTATATTTTCATTAAACCTGTTCTAAGAGACACACAGTTTCTCCAATATACTAACTACTCTGAGCTCTGTCAACAGCAGATTTCATTGGCTTGCTTGTGTTCTTGATGACACCATTGTAATGAAAACATGAAGGATGACAGGAGCATTGATGAATCACACAGAGCACTGTCCTTCAGTCTGACACCTCCCATATAAAACACTCCTCTGTCATTGTCTCCTGATCCACATGCTCTTCTGCTTCAACAGCTGTTTCCTGTCTGGACAGCATCAGGTATTATTGATCCCAAATAGACGACATCTACCACATTTCATTTCTTGAAGAAAAAGGGAAAGAGAAAGATATGCTGATGAAGTGATGTCTCTTGTAATTGCATACTTAATTTTTAGTCCATTTATTCTCATATTTTTAATTATCCTTTCCATCAAAATTTGTCTAGATTATTACAAATTATTTCCCTCCCTTTCTTAAATGCAAGTATTCCAGAATGATTTGAGTTCTAGAGTGAAGCTTTGTGCTCCTTTCACCCTCATCTCCACACACCTGGCCTGTTTGCTTGCTGGACGAGATGGTTTGTTATCCCCCACTGCAATAATTACCCAAAACTTTCTTCCCATTACTCATCTTCCTTCTGCATCCATCTTTCAGGAGATCATCTTTATTAAAATTAGAGCAAAATGCTTTTGTTTTCTAAATATTCCCAGACTTCCATTAATCTGCATGCCCCTCTCACTGCATGACTGCTCCACCGTTTCTTTTTCAGAGGTTGAGGTCAACTACTCCTAGCTGACATTATCTTCTGCATTTCCTCATCGTGAAGACAAAACTTTCTTAGGAGAGTGATCCTCTTCACTTTTATCTTTAGGTTTTCTGTTACCAAGATGCCAGATAATCTATGAAACTTTTCCTTGGAGCTTTTCCTTTGCTCAAGGTACAGTGCCCAGGTAATTTCTACTGCACTGGCATAAAGAAATCCAATCTTTTCTTCGGATTCAACTCTTTGAGTACTTCGGCCTTGTTGATTTATCTCTAATTATGTCTCTTACTATTTCCCCTTTTGACTTATAATACCTTTCTATTAATATGTTCTACCCACCTATTTATTTTAAACTGCACCTAGGAAACAATTCCCGCCCCCCTCCCCCCATGACCTTAGTAGCTTTACAATACACCCACTACTCCCAAAGTTAATCCACCATCACCTGTGGTGTTGGCCTGGTGGCTGGCAGGGAGAGCAGTTCCTCTATTGTACCCAGCACTGCTCAGCCGCAGGCGTGGCTCAGAGCCTGCTGTCACCTCTCGGCAAGGCAAGGCAAGGCAAGGCAGGGAAGGCATCCGGAGATGGGTGGCGGGAGGTGTGGGGCGGCAGGTGCAACCCAGACTGACAGCCACAGACCGATGCAGCCGCCAGCCCGGGAACCAGGGCAGGTGGCTGAGCCTTTACGGACGCCGCGCGCAATTCAGTCAGCCTGGCGGGATTTTGGGGAAAGACAGCGCTGAGATTTTCGGAAACTCTCGATCCCTCGCACGTTACGGTGCTGCGGGTGTTTGACCGCCGAAGAGCGGGGAGGTCTCACAGAGACAGACTCCTCATTTCTGAGGAGCCTTCCCCACCCAGCCCTCCCGAGAAGCGGGGACCGCCGCCCCGCCGCGCCCCCCTCAGCCGCTCAT
>VZTN01031488.1:125806-138592 GCA_013400515.1 Erpornis zantholeuca | reverse complement strand
GGTGGGGGTACCGCGGGGCGGGCACAGCGCGGCCCCGGCCGCTTTGCCCCCGGCGGTGCCGCTCTGAGGGTGCCCGGGCGGGTGGGCGCGGGGTGCAAGCCCTGAGAGAGAGTGTGCAGACCCCAGCGCTGAGCCCGGGCACAGGTGGGACGGGAAGAGCTCGCTCCCCCCGGGGCTGCGGGGGCCCTCGGCAGCTGCTGTCAGCGGCACGAATGCCCAGGGTTCGGCGGCTGCTGCCGCCCTGAGAGCCGGTTCCCTCCCCGGTCTGCTCGCAGCCCTCAGAAAGGGGCACGCCAGGCACAGCCACATGCGATTTGTGATGGCAGCAGCTCTAGAGGTGGGTTGTACTGCAGGTCCCTGGCAGAATTCACTTTATGTGGTGAAAGTGCTCCTTTTTTGAATGAGTCTTTTAGCTAAAACATTCTGTAAACCTACAAACTGTTCTTGTAAACCTTTGTAAACTGAGTGCCAGCAGCTACGTGGGCTAGGCAGGGCCAGCTAAAAGGGGAAAATGGAGAGGTGATGTTACGTACCTCATTCAATGAGTTCAGTGTGGAGTCTAAACTAATGCCTCTGTGAAATATACAGCCTTCTGTTGAGCAAATTATTTGAAAAAGCCAAATAAATGAAAAAAATCCAGTCAACCCAGAAAATATTACAGGCCAGCCAACAGGGAGCTTCACTAAATTATGGAAATACTAAGTAACAAGAAAACTGCTTTTCTATATAACAAAAGGTGGCTATTTTGCACTCTTACCATTGTCATTCAAGCTAAGACAGTTTTTAAGAGTGATTAAGTTCCAAGTTGCCTACTATTTAATGCCCAACTTCAATATAAATCAATTCATGATTTAATCCCAGGTTTCTACTAACATCGTAAATATTTTTAACACCCCAAAAGCTTGTAACACTGGTTTCTTGCTTCATGAGTGGTGATATGACTTTCCCTACACAACTAATAGGCAGCAGAAGAAACATTTGTCTGTAGAGTGGTGACTGTACTTGTGAACCTGTTGGTATTCTTGTCAGGTAATCTCTACAGCAGGCACATCCAGGTAGATGGAGAGATGCTGGCCATCCAAGTGCAAGATACTCCAGGAGTTCAGGTGAGCTAGATGCAACCATGAAATTTACCAGAGTAGCTCTAAATGTTCATGTGCTTCCATCTGTGCAGCATCTTGTTATGGTCTTTCTGTAAAATATTTTGCTGTGCATTTCTGAGTCTGGTGTTCTGTGTGGGAGAGGTGGTAACTTGTGTTTTAACCAGCCAAGGCAGCTGTGTTGAGAGACTGTTTCAATGAATCATTTGTTCATTGGAGGCCCGTTACTTTTGAGTGGCTGAATTACTGAAGTGCCTCATTCCTGTATATTGGGAACATCAGGCACAAACCCAGAAAAATTCAAATTGGTATATGTGAAATATGGTATGTGTGAAAACAAATGTCATGTCCACTGGCCAATGAGCTTCATAAATGTAAATGACAAAGAGAAGTCTGCTGCACTGTGTCTGTGTTCATTAGTGTGTCACAAGTTAAAGTTTTGAATGTATGGACCTGAGTAATGCTGGATTGTTGCCTTTTTGAACTGGGCAACACTCCAGGTCTAAATGCTTCCAGCTCATATCTTTGCTTCCCCAGACTTACTGTCTAGCCAGTTAATTTCCCATTCTGTGGAACTACAAAGTCTTTCTCTGCATGCAGAACTACTCAGGTCAATTTTCCATTTGAGTATAGCAAACTCCAGTGTTAAATTCCAGCTTTTTGCAGCTGAATCAACATCTGCATTTATTCGCTATGCTCAGATTAAGTTCATACTTACGATGTGAAATCCAAATATATGTCTGAGGCTGTAAAATGCTATTTGGCTTTACAGACCCTTGAAGACAGGTTCCTTTAATCTTTTATGACTTCAGCTATCTAATTTGAGACCATTCATTTTTCAGATCCATGAACACAGTCTGGATTGTAATGAGCAGCTGAACAGATGCATTCGCTGGGCAGATGCCCTGGTGATTGTCTTCTCCATCACTGACTACAAGAGCTTTGAACTCCTCAGTCACCTTTACCATCATGTTCGACAGCTGCATCCAGGGAACATGGTCCCTGTTGTCATCGTGGCAAACAAAGCTGATCTCTTGCATATCAAAGAGGTGGAGCCCCAGCAGGGACTTCAGCTGGCCAATATGCTGGGCTGTACTTTCTATGAAGTATCTGTCAGTGAAAACTATAACAATGTCTTCAATGCCTTCCATCTCCTCTGTAAAGAAGTCAATAAACAGCAAATAACCAGCACCCCTGAGAGGAGGAGAACCTCTCTTATTCCACGGCCAAAATCACCCAACATGCAGGATCTGAAGAGAAGGTTTAAGCAAGCTTTGTCTGCCAAAGTGAGGACTGTCACTTCTGTTTGACAGCAGAGCCCTTGGTCTATCCAACGTTTAGCTTGAGATTGAAACCTGTTTAACACTGGCACATGTAGAATCCAAGGCATTGTGAAAGGAGGATGGTTTGAGTAGCCTTTTGCATGATAGAAGTCTTTAAGCAGTTGCTTAAAAAAGGAACAGTATCAGATCAGGAATGGAAGAAAAAGAAAACCAACCCAAAAGCTCCTGAAAAATAGTTCTAGCATGTGACTTTCCGAACAGGTATTTTAATTTGGAAAGGGAACTTTTCAGTAAATGAAACAATTTGCCTTTTCACAAGTTGGACAGATTTGTCTTTCATTTGTGCTGTAATAACCTGAGCAGGGAAATGCCCTGAACTGCAGGTCCCTGTTCAGATGTAACCACTTGAGTTTTGTTCACACATGGATGAAGGACAGCATGATGCAACTGTTTAATTTTATTGCACAGTAGAACTGGGGTTTTTTTTCTGTGTATTTCAAAACAAATAAGCAAACATCAAATGGTTCTGTAAAAATAAGTGTAAAATAAGCGGACAAGACTGAGCATCAAGACTGTAAACAATGGTTCTTTATTTTTTACTAGCCATGTTATTTCTGACAACTTGACCAGACTCCTTGTATGCAAAGCTATTGTCCACCGGGTGTAAACATATCAAATTACAAACAACTCTTTTACTGTCTGAAAAAGTGCTCTCCAGACTAAATGATCCAACATGGAGTTTCTGAGGAATGAGTGTGGAGTTGGAGTGATAGTCTATTACAGATGCCATTCTAAGACATCTTTTTCTCTCTGTCTCTCTCCTGTGTGCAGTAGGCACAAAAAGAACAAAGGTGTGAAGCATGGCTGGCTCCAGGCAATGAAGCTGATGGCTTGTTCTGAGCTGAGCCAGACCCTCTTCATTCTAAAACACATGGCAGATTTCTATAAATACTTTTTTTTAAATATTGAGCCAATGGAGTTTAGAGCCTAAGGGCCTTATACACATGCACTTTAAAAAGCCAGTTGTGCTTTTGTTTAAACTGTAACTTATTTATTTTGTGTACAGATACTCCTTCTAGGGAGTTGACTTTTCTTTCTTACTGCCTGCTACAACATTAAATTTTTGAATTGCATGGTTCCTTGTGTGTTCTTTGGGGGTAAGAAATAAGGAGTAACAACCAGTGAAATGTTGAGACAAAGTAATAGCTTTCTCAAGGTAGTTAGCATACACTGCAAAAACAGCAAGGTGTCCTTTCCTGCCTAAGCTGTTGCTTTATTAGCATAAACCACAGGGGGGGAGCTCTCACAACTGCTTTACAACTTCTTTTTAAGAAATTCTTTTAGGAGAGGAACTGAATAAGGAAAAGACCTTTCAAATTAAAATGGAATTCTTCATTTCCCATTATTTCTCTCTGGTGAGAAAGGAATGGTGTGAGGTATGTCAAAACCTGGAAGAACATGAGTTCTAAGTGACTCCTACCTTCTTAGAAAAAAAAATATTATTTATGTTTTGAGCTATATCACAATAAAGAACTTAATCCAGTTGCAAGCCTTCAACTACCTTTTTCATGTTTAAAGCAGCTTAGGCTACTTTCAAGTTTAAAGACTTCCTAAGGAGAATGTTTGTACTGGGACTAGGCTGAGGGCCATACAGGCTCACCTGGTTAGCACACAAATGCAATAAGTGATGCAGGGAAACTCTGACAGGGTCCTGCTGATGATAATCTTTTGGACCATGAGTTACTAGACAAATGACTTGGGATTGGAGTTTCAAACAAAACTGAGCTTGCCCTTCCACTGTGAGCTTATACCAAAGAGTGCTTAGCTTAATAATAGAGAAGTAAACCAATTTCCCAAGGGTGGCTTTATGTTTTCTCCTCTGTACAGTTTGAGTATTGCTTTGTGTTGCAGGCAGAGGACTCAAACACTCCTTGATGTGGTCCTGCACCTGCCCATGCAAATCTCTAAGACTTCGTTTCTACTCATATGAAACTGGCAGGAGATCCCTTATCCCTTGACCTTTTCCCCAAGCACAGGTTCCGTGTAGCTGCTACAGCTCTTTCCTACAAATAAGCTTACTATTGCACTAGGGCCACTGGAAAGACTCCACTGTACTTTTGGTCTAAAAGTACTTAAGTATGAGATGGTGGCTGAGTTCCAGCATCAATTACCACAGCTGTGGCCCCACTGGCTGAGAAGATTCCTCCAAAGTGTGTGTGGGCCTGGAAAACTAGTCTCTGTCTCAGTCAAAGGAGCTACTCGACCCAGAGGAAGTGCAAGATCAGCAGTGTCTGCTTACACTCACCCCCTGCCTTCTCAATACAGTAGGTCTGTAGATGGCCAAGTCAGAGACCCGAGACCATTAGATGAAAGAGAGGTGAGGGAGTGAAGACCACAACAGGCAGCCTCCACCAGCTCAGGAAAGCTGCAATGTCTCAGAGGTGTGAGTACCTGAGCTCAGCAATGGCCACTGGACATAGGCAAGCCTTTCTGCCATGAACGGAGGGTAGGAAATGTTCCAGGACCCCTCCCAAGACAGAGGGTCTAGATTCTTAGGGGCAAAAAAATAGTGCAAAAATAAGAGGGGTTGCAGGATTATGCAGTTCTGGCATGCATAGCTCTGCATACCAGGAAAAAAGGAGAAAACAGATCAGGTTTGGCATTTTAAGAGCATTGCTTTATTGATTACAGAATTTACGAAACAACCATATTCTAAGAAAGATTGAACAGTACAGAATGAGAGAAAACCCAAGAGACCAGCTACTTGCTTTCCAGTTGCTCTATTCAAACTATTCCTTGAGCTTTTAATATTGCAATGTCATAGCATTTCTCATTTTTTATAGCACAAAGTTCTATTCTATAATCATTCTTATAAATTTCTCTTCCACAGAGGCAACATTGTCCATGCTTTATAAGCAGTCCATTGTTTCCTTCCAGCCACTCAAAACTGAACTTAAACCAAAATGCACCCTTTTCTGAAGGCCATTATAAACATTTAGGAGAACTAAAGCTAGCTAGTGAATAAAATTTAAAAAACTACTTCCCATTTAATTTACTCCTTTGGCATTATAAAGAATGCTGCGATAGAGTGAATGTCACTTAATTTCACATTCTCATCTCATTGTAAGCTGTAGTTGTAGCATTACATGGATGAAGCAAGAGGATGCAGCTTTAGAGCTCCACCATTTTATGTTGCAATTCGAAAATCTTGGTGCGATATGCAATTAAAATCTCTATTGGCTGCTGCTCTTTCATCACAGATTGTAGCAAAGTTCTATAAAGAAAAATTACATAACAATTTGATTGCAGTTCTTTCATGATCATAAATTAAAAATAAAAGCTGTTCTCTAATCATGCTCTTCAGAAATCTAGCTCAAGAAAGTATCTGTGCTGTGGCCTCTTGAAAATGGAATCATGCCTTTTTTTCTTTTCTCCTTCTTTCTTTGTCTTTTTTAAATGCATGTGAGGGGAGGATTCTTTTGGGGTTATCATCAAACCATCACAGCCCATATGGCCTCCTGCGTACAGAAGTGTGCCATCAGAAACAGTCTTTTCTTCTGGGACTGTGGGTGGAGAAACTAGAGCAGGAAATGGAAAGCTGAGAGAGAAGCAGCCATGTAATCCAGCCCTTGAGTCTGGCTCTCTGCTTCCCTGCCTCTAACAGTCCTGCTGAAAGAGCGTCACCAGAGTGAGAGCTGGTGTGCCAGATAAATCAGGGCTGTGTTCCATGATCTCTCTGGAGAGAGGGACAAAGTAAGAGCAGAGGCTATTAACATTGTATAAGGCACACGTTTTGCAAGGTAGCATGACAGAGAGTGGATTTTGCTAGCCTCTCCCTCCCTCAGCAGCATTTCCCACCAGCCACAAGCCCAGCAAAACCATTAGGAAAAAAGATACTGATTGGGGAGTGCAAATTGTGCATCACCTGGTCCTCAGCTGCTCCTTTTCTAGGGAATTATTACTAACAATCACCCTCAACACGCTGAGTGAGGCAGGGAGTGATTCAGCACTGCACAGTGCTATCGTTAAGGAGGGGAGATGTGTTGCGGGACAACTGGACCATTTTGAAGAGCTGCCCACAAGCTGCAGATGTTCCTTGCAGCCAGATACCCAGCTGTTTCACCTGGAGCTGTTACTGCAGCAGGTGACAGGTCAGTTTTTGGAGAGCTGTTGAGGAGTGGCAGTGGAGGGATTTGATGTTTCCAGGCAAGGCACTCTCATCTTCTCCACAGCCTCCCCCATCAGATATGAGCATCAGGCTGGAGACGGTCTGGGGCAAACAACAACTCAACAGTACTATGTGGTGTCAGGAGTACAGAGGAGAGCACAATTACCTGAAAGAAGGGGAACAAGAAACAACAAGTTAAACTGGAAGGGATTGAGACAGTACTAATGAGCTATAGATAGGAAATGTTTTTTACTCAGCTCTAGGCAGGCTGTCTGTTTCTGGTGTTTACTGACAGGGCAATACAACTTGTCCAGCGAAACTGTCTGCTCGCTAATAACTGTAGTTAAATTGCTTTAAGGAGCATAATGACTGGTAGCATTGTATGCTTAATGAATGTGTGCTTTGACACATTTCTACCCACATCTTACCTGGTGATTTATTGTGGCTGCCACTGTGTTTATTGTGAGGCACCAGCTGATGAAGCAGTGGTTTCCTCTCCTATAGCACAGATTTGAGTGATGCCTATTCCTCTCAGCTGAAGGTAACGTGAGCACCACAGAAGTGCCTGCTGCAGGGAGCCAGACTCCCTGTTCAGAAATGTCTTTTCAGACCAAGCACAGGCTGTTCTGCACATCAGGCTCAACCTTGAGCACTGTCAGATGCTATCACTTTGGTTTCTTCTAGTTTTTAAACCCAGATGGGTCTGATGAATGAAACCATTACTCACTACAACCATGACACACATCCTGCAGGGTGCAGGTGTCTGTTTTCCTTAAGAGAAAACCAGCATATAATTAGGTATTGTGAAGGCTTCTTCGCAGGGCAAAGCTATCATCCAGGACCGTGTGTGTACACTCTCGCTGTGAGGAGCTAACCCAGGATCAAAATCATAATACACTGCTCTTACTGAGCCGCAAGCTTAGCAGTGTCCGTAGGGTCAGGATTGCAGGCAGGGATCTGGGGGCAGATCTAATCATACTAGCCCACTTGAAAATGAATTTGCTTCTTCAGCACAAAGCCAAGGAGAGGAAGCACAAACATCAACAACAGAGTATGTCCGTGTGTCCATTTATTGCAGCAGCTATCAAATGCCTTGTGCTGTCCATCGTGTGGCTTAAGTATGTGATAATGCTGCATTTCAAATTTTTTTGTTGTTCTTTCTTTCATCTTTTCACTTTGGATACTGAAAGGATCCCTTCTGTATTGGTGATAGCCTCCCCCTCACTTCTCCTCTTCCCTTGTCCTCCCACACAATCTGCAGCAAACTGACACTGATTATCTCTTCCTTCATGAGCTTGAAAAACTCTCTGTAACTTGCAGATGCCAAAGGCTGACACTGTCTTACTTATGTTACAGGAGAATCAGACTATAGCACAGTGCGTGCTCATCTTGTTATCACGCAGCTTAACTCTGAAAAACACGAAGGGACACGTTACCAAAGTTCTTTGAGTGTACAAGCCAAACATCAACAACAGCCATTGAGAGATAAAAGCAGTTTCTTCTTGGAGTCCTACCACTGAACCCTCAGGGGATTTGTGCAACTAATAGCAAGCCCAGAGAGAAAAATGAGACCTTCAACTTTAATGTCTCAGAAAAGATACTGCTGAATACAGTGGGAATTCTTTCCCTCCAGTGTCTCCAAAAGCTTGTTGAGGGGCATAAATGGGAATGTTCTTTCATTTTTACAGAGAGGAGTGGAACTGCCCAGATAAGTAATGTCCACCTCTTTTCCAGGCAGCTCTTTTCAGGACAGTCCTTTGCAGACCTTCTCCTTGTTTTGTACTCCATGCCTGTCTTACACCACACCCGTCTTTCACACTTCACGGCCAAGGTGGAAGAGCCAGGAGCTCCCATCCTGACCCACTGAAATCCAGTGGGAAGTTTCCTCCCAGCAGAAGGATGCAGATAATATCTAAAGGTGCATCTGAAAGAGTTTATCAGTCTGTCTCCCTCAGCTGCAACCACATAGATGGTTTTCCATGTTGGAAGAAGGGAGGGGGAAACATTTTCTCATGCTCTTTCCCCTGCATTACTCTCCTAATTAAAGCAGAAAAAGAGAAGTAATTTCTTCCTTCAAAAATAGGATACATCTCACTAGTTATGGGGAGCTATTTACCACCATCCAAAACCAAATGGTGCACAGGAAACACTGTATTCCTTTGTGCTTCTCCATGAGAAATAAAATTGTCATTCACGTTCAGATGCAGAACAGTTCTGCAGATGGAAACATGTGTCTCTTATTCCACATTTAAATGTCATTTGCCTCAACGCCAAACAGTTGCTGAAGTAATCAGTGCACCCTGTCAGTTTTTCTTCAGTTACTTTACTCAACTTTTGTACTTACACATTTCTCCATTTTTCCAAGAACCAGTAATTAGTATAAATGTTAGTGCTGTGTTTGACTGGAAGGGACTTGGAAGGCCAGTGTTTCCCTAAAGCCTGAACCTGATAGCCTGAACAGCACAAAAAAGCTCTGTTAAACCCTGGCACGAGTTAGATAAATGACTGGCTTTTTGAAAAGAGAATAATCCTAAACAGGTGGTGCATATTCACAGCTATAGTGCAGAAATCCAGGTAAATCCAACAAATTTACAAACTTTTTTTTGTGAGAGACTTGCACAACTGCTTAGTTTCTTCTTTCTCTTCCTCCTCCCGCCTCTCCCCCAAAGTCCTTTCACGTCTAACACAGCACATTTGGATAAAGAGCAAGATGCAGTAAAAGCTTAAAATGCTTTAGGAATCTGTCTCAGAGGGTGACCTGCTGCCAGGGTTAAGCCAAAGCAAAGCAACACCAGATCCCATGTCACCACTGTCAAGCCTTAAGTCCCTCTAGAAAGCCAGTTGAAAACCTCCTTGCATAGTTCTCAACCAATTCAGATGTTAACCCTCTGTTTATCTTTCAGAGTGTCTTAATACATTCTGTGTGTGGATTAACTTGTCCATCAGTGTGTCACAACTCAAGTCCCCTCCAAGAGGGAAAATTTAATTTGCAATTTTGAGGAGATTAGCAGTAGGATAATAGGAAAGAAACGTGTTATCAGATCAAAAAAAACACCACTAAAACAGTACTCCATCTTACAAAATACTGCTTGGGACTGCCTTGCAAAGACAATTGAAACACAGAAAACACATGTCAAACTGAGGAGCTGCTCTGCCTTTGACTGGCTCCATGTTTTTAATGATTTCTCACTAATCACAACTGCGTTCCATAGGAATTGGAAACAAGATGTTTACAAGCCACCCTGGAAACTAGAATGATGTTTATGATGCATCATTTTAGAGTTTTTGTATTACCCTGTGTATCTGCAGTACTCAACAGACACCCGATTCGTTCTCTACAATTAATGACGATTTTTAACATCTCAGGTGCAACTAGGGATCACCCATCCTCCTCCTCTCCCTCCTCCATTCAGATGACAGCTACTGTAGTCAAATTCTGTTGCCAGAGAGTGGATGAGGCCATTATTGAAGCTTCACTGTGGGATGTATCCTTCTTCCAGGAGTCCAAGAGCACATTCAAGGGATGCAGAGAACTGGGGCTTTCTCCACATCACCTGCTTCAGGCTACGTAAGATGTAGTAGTCAGGTATCTATAACAGACACCTGTCCAGACACAGGAACAGTACAGCTGTATCCAGGTTAATTTATTTTGCTCCTCACCATTGCTAATTGGCACGCCTGCAGGATTACCCCTGATAAGTCACTGGTGGTACCCAGACTCCTGAGTATCCCTGCACTATGCCCCATAGATGGACTGCCAGGGAGCCTGTAGCTTTTTGGATGGCAAATGTTTCTGTTTATAAAGAATACAAAGACACTAATCTTTTGAGACACAATGAAAGCTACTTCAAATTAATGCCAGTCTATTCTGAACTCTCTAACCTGAGTTTGAACTTTTGTTGTTGACTATAACGTGAAAAAAACAGACCCTTGGTGCCTGAATACTTGTTGCCTACATATGTTTCGCAGCAAAACCCTAACATAATTTCTGCCCATCTGGCTGTGGCTTTCTGTAGGTTTGGAACCAGTGCTATAGGGAACACTGATGAATTTTCTTAGTTTTTGTTTGGATAGGAACTGTATGTTTAGAGTTGCTTTTACCTGGGTACCAGGTTTGCGTGTTGCTACCAAGTCCTTCACCATTTTGACCTCGGAGATTGACACTCCACCAACCATAAAGATGATCAGAAGAGGATGATCACCAGGGTGAGGGCGATTCACCTGTAAAATGAAGGAAAGCATTATTTGTACTTGCTTCATCCAGGGCCAAACCTATGGATTGTCAGTGATCAGCTCCCTGAGTGGCTAGAGGAAGACCAAGACCAATATTTCAGAAAGAAATATTCATGGAATGCTGTAGCAGCTGAGAGGAAAATCATATGGGGATGATGCCCAGTTAGAACTAATTAACTGTTTCCAGGCAAATAAAGTCTCCATGGATTCCACTGAAACCTATGGGAGTTTCTCTTGAAGTCTCAGGGTTTCTCCCTTCATTTCTTCTTCAATACTTTCCTCCCTTTTCCAGAGTGGGAGGAGAGTACTTGGGTGGATGTTTACTTTGGATACACACGCACAGGAGACTTTAAGGAATGAGGGGTAAATTACTACCCAGTAGAAGCAAGGAGTCCAGCCTAAACATGCTAGAATCCCTGCCTGAGGTCAACATGGAAAAGAATTTTGTGCAATGTGTTTTCACCAGTGCAGTGAATAATCTTTTACAATTCATCCAATAAAAATAAATCAGGTCCATAATAGTATAAAATCAGTTTCTAGCTTGTTTCAATTCAGAGTTTTTAATGCTTCTATGACTGCCTTGTAACTATAATAGAGAAACTCCAAGCTCCAAGAAAATACTTGTTTCATTTTTCTCCAATTATGTTTAAAACGGCACAAAACTCCCATTTCAGTTAAGACTTTATAAAACTGCATTTTAATTTTAAACGTGAAGGCGATGCTTTACATCAATTTCCTCTTAGCCACTTCTAGAAGTTTGATGAAACTTTGCTGTTTCCTAGCAAACTGTTTCCTTCTTGAGAAAACACACTCCCCTAACACTACCTTGATCCAGTCTTTGGGAGGGATGTCAACAGAGCCCATGCCATTGCTCTTGTCACATCACCGTGGAACATGAAACACTCCAAATGTTTGGCTCTGAAGAGTGACAAAATAGTTTAATTCCTTTTTAGACTCTCCACCTCCTTTCCTCACATGAGCGTAGGCTTTTAACAGCATTCACTCGACAGAATGAAAGTGGTGTCAACCCATGGCTGGGTGCAGCAGGGCTCCTTTGCTTTCCCCACCACTGCATCTTTCTTTGATCCTTGTGGCTCCAGCTCCTGGGGGTATAGCTCTTCCTCTTTTCCTTATTGTGGCTTTACCATATTTAGTCTTTTGGCACTTTTTAATCCTGCAGATCTGTCAGGCTTTCTGCCTGGTAACCTTCAGCAGGGACTCTTCCTTTTGAAACCAGCATAGGGAGATGATATGTTCTCTGTCCAGGCTAGCTGGCTTTGATTACATGGGGATCCCTGTTCAGTGCTGAGGTCTTGAATTCCTGAGAGTTAAAAATTAGTACAAAAGCCTTAGACACATGTATTAGCAAGCTGAGTATTTGCATACTGGGTATTTATTCCGTAGCTCATCCCCACTTTGCTGGGGGGATGGCCTCATGGAGCTGATGGCACAGGTAGCATATATACTACAATTCCAGGGTGCTGGAACAGTCTTGCCCAGAAAGTGGTCACTGCACCACACCTGCCTGGATAATACTCTTGGGTACACGGTGTGATACTTGGGAATGGTCTTGAGCAGGGCCAGGAGCTGGACTCGAAGATCCTCGTGGGTTCCTTCCAACTCAGAACATTCTGTGATTCTGTGATTCCATGATTCTTAATATCTTTCCTTGCAAAAACAAACTCATGATAAACATGCATGCAGAACATTGGGCACAGTGAAAGGACACCCAGTATAAGACACAAGCTTTCAGGGTAATGCTAAAGAGAAAATGTCTTCACAAATCATTTCTGTCAGTCAAAATAAACCTAGATCCAAACACATGGTGCCTATATAAAACTTACTATTTTTCAGAAGACTAAAGTTCAAACCACAAATTCCAGAAATGCGTATTAAAAATACTATTAGGCATGCAAACTCTAAATTAAATTAAAACTGAAATGAAAAGGGTCTTAGAATCTGTAATTTTGTTATGTTATGAGTAAGTGTTTTGAAGGAGCAC
>VZTN01031488.1:96753-122887 GCA_013400515.1 Erpornis zantholeuca | reverse complement strand
AATTGACCACTTCTTCCAAGTGTCATGTCCTCACTAAAGTCTGGATATCAGCAGGGCAGGGAAGAGGCCAACCTGCCTGTTTGTCCCTCATGAGACAGCAGAGCCAAATCTTGTTAGTCTTTTAGCTTCCAGGGCCATGGCACTCCACGATACTTCCATCTGTGGAAGACTTCCAAAAACCAGGCCAAGCAATACCACCGTTACCATGAAAATCAGTGCTTCAGAGAAGTTAGGGGCTAGGAGAAGTGGAAAATGTAAAGGTACAAATGGTCAACATGCTGGAAGGTCTACTACTAAAGGATCAACCTTGTATCTTCTTCAGGATCCACAAACCCAGGCTGAATATGAACTAGTAGCTTAATAATTTCCACATTCCAATACCAAGGTTTAAACCACTCTGACATCCTGAGAAAATCTTTAAGATAAAACTTTTAGGCACCAACAGAAAGATCTTTAATGAAAATTCAAGCTCACTTGGTTAACAAATGGAGCTTTGTTTTACTGCTTTTATCTTTGCTCAAATTGCAACAGAACCACGATAATTTCAATAAATGCAACCATCTTAGAAAACAAGCAGCTTTAAAATTAGCACATTTATTTGGCTTTGGGACTACCCCAGGCATATATCATCCCTTGGAATACTTAGGGGAACCAAGTGTAATGTCATTAATTTTGTAAAGATGATATCTACAAGAGACATCTTGCAAGGTAAGAGTAAAAATGGATGGAAACAAAACACAAGCCACTTGGCTTGAAACTAAAATTTTCTGGAGTCATTAAAGAAATGTTTTTTCATCCAACACTTTAGAGTGAGAAACAAAGCTTACAATTTTTTAATACAATCCTGTCAACAAAGATTTATACAACTCATCTAGTTCTTCTCACAACATGTGCATAATTTTTAGTTGAGCCAACAAAGCAAATTACAGCAGACATGAGCTGCAGGATCTTTTAGAACATGTCAAGATTTCTGTCAAATCTAGTCACGCAATAAACAACGGTTTGAAAATGCACATGTGGGCATGAAGTTCTATTTATAAAAATCTGTTTAATATCTTCATAGATGAGGAACAGAAAATGAAATATTTTTGGAGCAGAGATCAAATCACAGTTTAACAGAGAGGCTTACACCACAAAATTAAAGGAATAATATAATCTGACTTCAGACAAAACTATGAACTCAAAAGATGTCAAAAATGTGCTATGATTTTGCATGTTTGAATTTTCAGCACCAAAACTCAGTGCCCTTCAGAACAACCCAGTCAGACTATGCAGATATTAAAATACAGATAGTATGATCACTCACCTTTTTAAATTAAAATGGTTTCAAATATTTTAAAAATTCTTTTATGACTTGAAATTAATCTACTAAAGTTTTAGGGATTTTTTTTTTGTACAATCCCCAACATCTGCATTGGTTTCTATCTCATATAATGAAACTTTTATCAACTTTAAATTTTGTTAGGCAAAAATTATGTTTAAAGTAGCTATTAAAACCCTCAATATCTATAGGACACACTCCAAGCAATTTAAAGGGGAGGAGAGAGAGAAAAAGAGAGAGAATGAGAAAAGGATAGTGAGGGATGGAAGAAGAAATGGAGGAAGGGAAGGAGGAATGGAGAAATACATCTAAATCAAGATGAAAGTAGTTACAATAACAGGCAAAATTCTGTTCTTGCATGGTCACTACATTAACTAGTTTGATAACCTGATGAAAACATGTATCATTTTATGTGAGACATACAAACCACAATGCTACAAAAAGTCCTTCCAAGAGGCTATCCAATTCCCAGTTACTTACGCGTAGAAACCTTTTTATGAGTCTTAAGAAGAAATGGAGGCTTCCCAGCTTTTAACAGATAAAGTGAAAAAGTGTGTACAGGTTAAACCCATTCCCATAGCACTAAGCAGGTTTGGGGATGAGTATGGTAACAGGATGGGCACTACTTCTTCTGAGGAGCTAAACTCACAACACCACCTGCCAAAAGAGAGGCCCATTTCTAGAGAGCTGTAAGTATCATGGACAATCACACACTGCCTGCTTATTTCTACTATTATAAATCTCCTGGACTTCCCTCAGCAGAGGGTTTGTCCTACTCAACTAGATCTACTGCATGGCTAGACTAAGGGGCTGCGAGGTGTTAATATATTCCAGTGTGTTCCAGCATTTATCCCTAAGCAAGCAAACCGGATTACATCCAAAGAACATACTGATGTTAATTACACTTCCAGGAAACTTTTCTTATCATCTCACTGCCCCTGCACTGAACTGTATTAAATGTTTAACAATTTTCCCCATTTTGAACACCAGACTGGTCCAAACTGCTAGAAGATTTTGGGAACAGGTTTTCCTCACCCTAGATTTCCAGTGACATTTTGCAACACTCATGACTTATGTCCTTACAAAGCAATGCTTAATTTGAACCAAATTCCCTTTGCTGGTCTACAGCAAATTTGGAATTTGGAAGGATTTTTTTCTGGCTCAAGGCTAGAATCATGTTGTGTGACCTCTCTCTAAATCACTGCTTTCTGTTGTAAAACTTTTTTTAACTGGAAAAGGTAAAATCCTTCAGGGGAGACAGAGAGAAGGAAAACCACTGTCTGTTAGTCCTGATGACCTAAAGTAGTATCGCAGACCGTGTGTTACTATTTTAGAAACAGAAGCTGCATTTGTCACCTATTTACAAACAGGTTTGTCTCTCACACTTACAGGGATGGGAGAGAAAATACAACAAGAATTTAGTTGCCATATGGATGCAGACATCCTGCTTCACTCTGCCTTGAGCAGTCTCAGTTGAGAGCCATCTTGACCTAGCCCTGCCTTTCACAGGCATTTATGTCATTCCACAGTGCTGCAGAGCAAAGCCTGAATTTCTTCCTCAGATAATTCTTTGTTGACATTGACATGCATATGCCTGAGTTTTGACAAAGGGCTTGAGAAAGTTATTGATGATTAGGTCAATTATAAAATCTTTACTTATGTATCTTCTACATGGGCAGAATGTGTATAGGATTAGCACATCAACAAAATTATTGCTGTAATTTTGACAGCAGGCTAGAGAAATAACAAACACAGGGAAAAGAAAGCTACACTTGCCTGGTGGGTGTTGCTGCCTGGATTATGTATGGAATTAAACTGTTTCATGTGCATTCGGACTCTGGCAATATCCCTGAGGGACCGAAAGATACCGTCCACTGCATCTGTGGCTTTCTGAGATGTCAGGTTCAGTGACGAGTCACAGCCTAAAGAAATAAAGAAACGCACAGCTGAGTGAGTGAAAATTTTTCGTGTGTTCTGATAAACAGTAGGAAAATGATAACTGGCAGGAAATTTTCATCATGTTATATTCTAGAAACTCAGGGGTTTTTTAGACAGCATGCCCTCAGTATGGCACAAGTCTCTGCAGCTAAGCAAGAAGGCAAAAATTCTGTACGTCAGGCAAAGTGAAGAGCATCTCTCTGTAACCTCAATAACACAGCATTTTCATCGGCACAGAGTCACAGAGTACGTTTTGCTCTCCACAGCAGACAGAAGGTCCTGTGCTAGTAGACCCCAAAGAAGAGCCCCCTGTTATGTGGAAAGGAGCCAGTTGGTTTGCCAGTCTCCTTGGGCAAACAGCCATGAAGAAGGGAACTGCTCCACCCTGGCTGGCAGCCTGCTAACTCCAAATACAATTCCTACCTTTGCGACGAGGAAAATGGAAGAGTGTGTACTAAATACAGCAGAAATGTCAGCCATGCCATTGGAAAGAACTGCGTTATCATAAAAAAAAAAGTTCTTATCCTTCAAAGTGGAAGAGTTATTACTTCTAGTGTATTTTCCAAGGCCCTTCTGCTAAAATATAATGATTATCATCCACTGAGGTCAAATTCCAATTACAGGACCACCTAAAAGGTCCCTCTGGGTGGCCAGACAGTACATTGGAAAAGGGAAATTCTTAGTCTTGGCTCCATCGCCCTCATCACAGGAGGATTCTTCTTCTATATTACACACACGCATTGAAAAAAATGCTTTCTCAGCTCAGCTGCTGCTGAGAATTAGCCAAGTGAGAGGTAAGTGGGTCACCTGATATTTTTACTGCCTTGTCAACACAGCTCTAATCCTTCTGACATCTCTGCCTGCCTCTCTTCTTGCTTGACACTTCATCCCTGTGGCAGAAGATCCATCACAAAATAACCCTTCTTGCCACACGCTCACACCAACACACTCACTCCTGCTTATTGCTGTTGTCTTCTCCAGTGTTGCTGCTGTAGTGGTTTCTGTGTCTATCCTCCGGTTCTGCAAACCTCTGTGTCTATGCAGAATTCTGCTGAGAGGACAGGGTCTCCCTGCAGGTCCAGTTTGCACTGTGCTGCACCCATGGAGCCTGGCACTGCAAACAGGCATCCAAACTGTCAAGAAGGCACCTGGATTTTTGGGTAGGAGATCCCTGAACAAACTTTCCTTGGCAACTGACAAAGGACAGAATCCTTACGTACTAAAAAAACCCCAAAACCAATAAAGAAGGTGGTACTTTCAAAATGTACAGGGAATATTTGACAGCTAATCTGAATAAGTCTCACACCTTTGTGTTCAGCACAGGAAAAAATACATATAAATGCATACACACATACATTTATATAGTTCTGAAACTATTCCTACAAAATGGTGATTAGCTTTCATTTGTCTGAATATTGTTTGTTGAGAGGCTCCAAGTTGGACCCCAGCTGGTTGCAGCAGAAAAGATAAAATGACTGCTGCAGGGCTACATCAAACCAAGTTTCTGAGGATTTATGCCATTATACCCCACAGAGCAATGAAGCGAGCACGAACTGGACCTCAGTGACAGTTATAATTCTAAGGCAGACACTTATATATTTTTAGACGGTCTCCTGAAATTGCTTTTTTTTCCATAATGAGTGAAAAATAACTTAAAGGAATATTTTTATTGTAATGGTGCATGCTCTGATACTCTGACTGACCAAAATTTGTTTCCAACCAGCTTGCTACTTCCCATTTCTGGAACAGCAGGGCAGTTTCCAGCAAACACGGTCTGGTTTTGTAGCTGGAAGCCCCTGAAATGCTCCTCACCTTGCCTGGCCCAGCATATCCCACTTTGCTTGTTGTTACTGGGTCAATCTTCTCGAGCAATTTCTTGGTGAAGTGTAGCAACACCTTTGTAACATCACCCATCACTTGAACGTCATTGCTAGGGAAATGCTGTCTGGAGCTTGGGGTTTCCTCTACAGCTTGTGCTGACACACTCATGGGCTGGAGAAGATCATGATATCACTCACCCTCACCACCTCTTTCACAGGCCACACTGTTTCATTAACCAGGGAGAGAGGCGTGGGAGCCTTGGTGCGCTGGGCTGTGTTCAACTGTGCCTTCCAGCAAAACAGAAAGTATCTTGAGGAGCACTAGAGCAGGGAGCAGCCCAATGTCCATTTCCAGTCTCCACATCAGAGTGCTGTGCTGGACCCAGTTTGGGACCCCGAGATGGCACTGGGAGTTGAAGATACAGTCTGGCTGTTTATGGCTGGCCCAAGCAGTGTACTTTCAAAGCTTCTCTAAAATCTGACTTCCTTGGAACTTTCCGTCAAGAAATATCATGTCTGAGGAAATCAGGGATCTCTATTTCCAGCCTGATACCCAGTACTTCTTTTTTAAACGTAATTGAAAAAATAAGTTTTCTTTACAATCCCTTATTGTGAAATTAAAATTTCTGAAGGCTGCTGT
This sequence comes from Erpornis zantholeuca, assembly GCA_013400515.1. Classification (NCBI taxonomy): domain Eukaryota; kingdom Metazoa; phylum Chordata; class Aves; order Passeriformes; family Timaliidae; genus Erpornis; species Erpornis zantholeuca. The sequence goes on along the minus strand of VZTN01031488.1, from coordinate 117,168 downwards.
CTACCTGTTGCACTGCAGTAGGTAGAGGGCAGCCAGGTTTCTTTCCAGCCTGGAGAACAACAGAAGCTTGCTCTTTACAAGTGGCAGGCAGCTACAAATCACCTCCCATTCACACCTTCCCCCGGATGGGGCTCTGCAGCATATGGAGAGCAGAGCACAATCCCTCTTCTCTGCTCACTTCACGCTACCAAGAAATCTGCTCCTTTTACAACAGTGAAGAGGTGGAATACATTAGCTGCTGCACAGCTCATGTACTAATTAGAACAACACTTCCTGTTACTGTTTTTTCTTGGGAAGTTAAATGCCATTCGGAGAGCATGCTGAATGAATTCCTTTGAATCTCCAGCCTATTATATATGGGAAAAGGCATTTAAACAAAATTTGGGGATCTCCTGTTGGACTTGAAGAAGCCCAGTTGTGGAGAAAAAGAAAATCACCACTAACCTGAAGAGGACTAAAGATTTTAAAGAACACAACCTAGTTCTGCGGTAAGTGGTGCTCAGCCTCACTGACACTGCTTCTGTTCTTCTCCTATCCACTTGTGCCAAATTTGAGGAAAATGAGTCTGTCGGGTGCTGCATTCAGTGCCTACCAGGATGAGACTACTGGTTCTTATTTTTGATCTGCTTTTGAACTTTTTCATGAGAGAAAGTACATATCCTCTTAAGCAACACATCTGCATAACCATTCGTACTACAACTAATCTACTTTCACAAGAAGCTTGAAAAAAGGAGAATGAATGGAGATGCTCTTTTCTACAGTACTGAGTGACCCGGGAACCAAACAGGACCAGTTTTTCTACTGATTTCTGAAACTGGAAGGAAAATGCTTTAAGAAAAGGACATGGGCATTGTGAGCCCATGAGGTCTATAATTATAGAGCAGCATGTGACCTCCGTCTACCACCAAAAATGTAACAAATGAGAATTTCAGACCTGAGTTTCAGGAAACCTTTCACTGTGGTTAGTCTCATTTGGTACACATAAAGGCATTATAAACAGACATATTCTTTCTCTAAAGCAGTATGATAATTATCAACATTTTGTGAAAGACTTTGATAATTCTGAGACATCACTAGGCCTATGATTCTTACAATGTTAAAAGTTTAGGAAAGCTGAAAGTTTAGTACTCCACTCTGTTTTATTGGTATTAACTTCAGCTCTCTCCACCTTAGGCTCTCTCTATAACCCATCTACAGAAATAAACCAATGTAAATCCTGGAAGAGAGCCAGCAGAGCAACCAAGCCATTTTAGACGTACACATTGAATCTGGGCTAAACCAGAAAACTTGCACTTTGAGGGAGAGAAAATCCAGCACCAGGATTTCATTACCCAGGATTTCATTTATTTTCTTTCTAGATATGCAGAGTTAATATGCTTGTCAGCAAAACAAAGAAGAACACAGAAGAGAGATAAAGGGTTCCTTGAAGGTCACAACTCAAAATACAGTACCATGATATTAAATTAATGAAAATCTTCTATTTTTATACTTTAGGTGATAGCATAGCAATGGGGGCCCTTCTTTTTCTAGCAGATAAATCTAAGAACATATACATGCATACCCAGAGCCATATGTTTTATACTAGTTTTGATATATTTGTGCATTAAGATTTTTTATGCAAAAGTAGGTATGAATGTGTGCAGTGACACAGACCATTGCTCTTTTTTGCAGGGTAAAGAAAAGTGTAAAACCCAAAACTAGTATGTAATTTGTAAGATTCTCCTGTCACTTTTCTTCCCTATGGTTTCTGCCATGCATTTGAATCTTTTTTCTTCAATCTGATTTGTACTGAATTGTCTGATGCTCCCTGATGCATCTAAAAAGGGATGCTGTGAAGTGAGTGTGTGACAAAGAAGGGGACAAAGAAGGACAGGCCAGAACACAACACATCTGCCATTTCCCTGTAGTTACATCAGTAGAAGGTGAAAAATCATAATTGATTCCATTTTAGTTTGGGGGATTGCAGAAGAAATGTGTGTTCTACAGCCCTTGAGAAGAGAGTGTCCAGAGGGGACAGACACAGCAGTGTCCTTGACAGCTTCCCTGCAGCACATCCAACCCTGGGGCTTGGGGAGGATCCTGCTCTGTGCTCCCTCTGTCCTCCGCATCCCTGGGCAGAGCATATGTGGTGCTGGTTGGGCAGCCATCTCTGTGCTGCTGGCAGCTCACATTATAAAAAAATAACATGACCATTTTGCTGGAGCCCTGGCAAAGCAAGGGCTCCAGCAAAAGGCACAGATGTACCCAGATAACCTGTCCCTTTCCACACCATGGAAGCCAGCATTGTGACTAAAGAAGATGCCATGTGTAGCTCCATTCTTATCACAACAAACATCTCCCATTTGAAAGAAAAGTCCAGGATTTTTTTTTTCATGAGTTAACTAAATTTAGAATCCCATTTGTCTGCTTCAGCTTTTAAATATGCATCCACACTTCAGTAGTGCTGAGCATCCAGGGATTCCACATGTATGCCCTTCAAGGGCATTTCAGCACATTATCTGATCTTTATTTTATAGAGACACATCCTCCAAGTTCTGGAGTTCCTTGGGGACCACTATGCTTGGAAAGGTTGTTTCTGGCATCAAGTTTTTGAACCCTCTTCTGGAAACTGCTCTTTGATGTACAAGGGACACACAGCCCATGTGGGTAAGTACTTTTTGCTGGATCTCAAGCTCTAAAGCTGCACATGCAAAAATCTAGCCATTTACCTGTGTGATTAAACATGGATTTAAGAGCTACCTTTGGAGAGGTTTTTTTTTCTTAAACTTTGGCCTTAATATCTATCATTTGGATGTTTCTATTCTATAGGAATATTTTATTGCTTTCTTCCTGCCAAAAATTCAACAGCACAACGTATAATATCAGCTTTTATGAAGCACTGCAAGCTTGGTACTGCTGGTTCTCAGGTTACATGAAATTAAACCTGTCAATCCAGTGAACAATTACAAGGAAAACTACAGAACTTACTACAATAAATTACATAAATTAATTGCAGGAGGAATTTAAGTTAGGCTCAGATGTGCTTTTTGAAGGAAATTAATGTAACAAATTCATTAGGGAACCATTCAGTTGCTCCCTCAAGTCGCCCATATCTTAATTAAAAAACCACAGATGCTAATAAAGTTATGGTAAATGCTCTGTAAGTCCAATATGGCCTCCCAATAATGTTCTTGCAAGAACTCAGTAAAACTCCAGGTTTTACTAAACAATATAGAGCTTTATGAACATACTACCCCAGGACCCACATAATCAAAAGTCCTTGGTCAGTCTTTTGCAAATTATTCTCAGATACCCTCCATTTGTCTTCAGAGTGGTGGCTGGACTGTGGCAAAGACTGATTTTTACTCCCATCAAACACTTTCTTTCCATTCATGTGAGGCATTAGCCAATACCTTCCAGTTATGCTATGAAGTTTCACCCTTGAATCTGCTGCCTCCCACTTTGTCCACAAGGTACTCCAAGAGGTGCCACATATATGAATGACACTGAGGTGGAATATGGGGATAAAACAGGGTAAGAGCAGAAAAATTGTTTTTCCATCCTGCAAGTGAGGATAATTGAAGTACAACAACTTCCAGAGAAAAGCCAGAAACATTTATGGTAAATGGCTTGACTGCATAGCATAGAAAAGAATGTTTAACACATAATATTGAAAGCAACAGCCACAGTTCTTGACACTGAAATCAGAAATTCTACTTTAATGGCAACCTGCCACATTGCATGTCACACATGACCAAGGACAAAGGGACTAAGAACTGTACTGGAACACTGAAAATTTCTGCATTCACACTGCGACAACACTTGTCCCTCACTGGAGCTGTTTAGTTCTGCCACTGTCAGTGGTATCATGCACTCAAAGAACAGGCTACATTCTCTCTGGTGTCCCAGCCTTGCCTGGGGATGCCTCCAGCAAGGGCCTGGGGCTGTAGGAGACGTGCAAAGAAGCCATGCGTGAGTCCCTCAGCTGGTCCCACGTGCCAGGGGTGAACACAGGGCGCAGATATCCATATTCTGCAGACAGACAAGAAGTCATGCTAAAGAGCAGCCCTCTCAGTCCCTTCCATCACAACGAACAGAGATCATGGCAAAGAGCTCATGTGGTTTTATCCACGTATAGCATCTACTCTGTGTTATCAGCTCAACCGTACTGCATATTGTGCATAAAACAGACCCTTGCCTCTGGTACTGTACTGGATCTACTGAATAAATGACCTAATACTGTGTTTCAGGTCTTTCTCTAAAGAATACACAGAGAAAAACTGCCACTGTTGGTACAGATATTCATCTGTATTCTTTCTGTAAAGCACAACATTGTATATGTGGGCTTGGGATGCATGAGTCAATTTTTGAAGCTATGAATCATGAACAATTTAATTTTAGTATAAAAGCAACGTGTATTACCTGTTACTTATCAGAATTTGATATTAAAATGCTTTGCATTTAGGTGAAAAGGTAAATGATGATTTAGCCTATTTGGAATAAACATTATGTTTCTGATAAGATTAGGAAAACCATATTTTGCAGTGGCATTTACTCTTCATGAATCTCATGGAAATATTTAAGCAAAACCTGTATTGCATTTGGAGTCAGAAAAAAAACAGGAGAGGTCTTTGCACATTTCTCTCTCCAGCTTTGGTTGTAATGGTTGTATTTTTCATCACCTGCTGCAAAACTCTTTCCTTTGAAATCATTGCTGTAGTACTGTCTCAAAAGATAACGAGTTTTGGGAATATGTCACATCTGATTGAGGATAACATCCTACAAAAAGTACCTTCAGAGAAGACTTGTTTGCTTTATGGAAGTATAAATTATTTAAAAGTCTTCCTATGTTCATCTACGCACATAACCCATTGGAACTGCGCTGCCCTTTGCAGAGATAATAAATACACAGCCCAGTCCAAACATTTTAGTCTGTGGATGAACAAGAAAAGGCAAGCAAGTAAAATGCCTGGGAAGAACAAGAATAAAGCAATGAAAAAATGCAACTTAGAAAGAAAGCACTGCATGAATTATCCCACCTTCTGTTAATTTTTAACTTGAAACTACTTTATACAAGAGACAAGGCAGGCAGCATAAAACATACTTTGGATGAAAAGCAAAATGAAAGAAGTGAGGCTGTGGAAAGGATCTGAAGAGAAAGAACACTGCTATGGGAAGACAGACCAACGCAGTGCTATCTTTTCAAAAGAATGAGCAACATAATCATGTGCCAAGTCACCTCTACCTCTGAGTACATGAGTGTTGCAGATGCCCACTACTAAGATACAGCAGATCCCCAACTATGAATAACACAAAATTATATAATTAATGCTCTTTTTTATTCTTCTCGTCTGTTAATCAGAAACCACGCTGTAGTGCAGATGGCAAGTATCAGTCAATGAAGAATGATCAGCAGTACAAGCCTCAAGTGCGTGTAGGAGTATCCTAGAGTATTAAGTGAAATGAACTCATATTCATAAATCAGACAATAATTCATAATATGTGCAATAGATAAAAAAAGATGCTGGCAGAGGTCTCAGTTTAACAGAAAATGTAAACACACATTCATCTTAGATGGTGCGACAGGATGGAGTTAGGGCAGTGGTTAAATGCCTTGTTGAATTACTCTCTGGTTTAAATTCAAAATTAATTGTGCTATTTTAATTAACAAACAATTGAATGGCTTGTGGAATTGGTCTAAAATATTTCTTAAGTGCTCAGGAAATAGCATTTTTTGTGTTTAAAACCGATTGAAAACATTGGGTGTGTTAGTGAAAACCCAGCTCTTAACAGAGGTTTGAAGAAACAAGTAACTGACAGAAAATGCCTGAGATCTGTAGTCATTTCCATTTGGTATAAATTGTTAATATTTTCAGGAAAAAGAAATAATGAAAAACACTAGTCATCTCGTAGTCAAGTTTCAACACCTGCTTATTTATTGTGGCCGAAAAATTAAGGATAACTTGATTTATGTTCCGAGTATGTGGCAGAAGCACAGGGATTTTTTTGCTTTAAATTGTGACTGGCTAAGAATGAAAGAAGACATGCAATTTCAGAATTAACTGGGGGTTTTTTTGGTTGTTGATGTAGTTTAGGAGACAAAGACATTACTAAGTACAAAAAAACAGTCAAGTCTGATGGGCTGACATCGGAAGTTTAATCGTGAGGCTGATCTGTGACAGCTGAATGCTGTTTGCTATCCTGGGACTGGGAAGGAGCAGGGTGTTCATACATTAAAAATTGTGTAACTGCAATAGAAATATGAATATATAATATATCTAAGATAATAGGTACTCAGATGATCAGTAGACATTGTTGCACTTCCATGAATATGTAATGAAGCCTGTGGAGGAGAGGAAACTCCTTAGACTCCTGCCATAACCATGTTTCATTTCAGACAGTGAAAATACTAATTCTGATCCACTGAGTTTACGTGGCAGCATGCTTATGAACAACAGAAGGCCACTATCAAAAGCTTTCCCTGCGCCATCACTGCTTGATGGATATCCTTCAGTCATTTCTTCTTCTTCCTCCTGCTATGAGGAGACCCCCCACACACACAGAGGGAGACACAGAGGACATGCACGGTAGATCAGCTCAGTCCTATTCAGAGTTGCCACCACAGCAGCCTCCACATGCCTCATTTCCCTCCTCCCAACAGCGATGTGTGGCAGTACTACCCAGCCATGGGGCTTGGCAGCAGACAATGTCACCTCGGAACTGAATCACCCTGGAGTAAGAAAGTGTTTACATTTTCAAGCAATGAAAAATATTAAATGAGAAAGCTTCCACATACACTTTATTATTATGGGCTTTTTTCATCAGATAAGCAGGGCTGCTTACTGCAGATTCTGTGCAACCTTAGTCTTGGCCAGTATCATGGTGATGTTCTAGATCATTTTAGTTAAGATGTTTTTACCCAACCTCATGTAAAATTACAACAGCCTCCATTATCTGTGATGTAATAATGTCTTATTTTCCTCATAGTTGCAACCTACCTTTATTTTTTTTAAACAGATTTTTATTTTTACACCAAAGGATTAGAGATTAAGAAATTCTGTATGGTATCTGAAAAATACACTGTTTTCCTGCACAGGTATTTTGTCTCTTCACTGAGGCAGAACAGCCCCAATAACTGAATAAAACCCAAGAGTAGAGCCTGGAAATCATTATACAGTGATCTTTATGCTAGAGGGAGATGGCAGAACACAGCACCACGCTCAAGCTCCTGGACTGAGCTCAGTCTGTGGTGCAATGCAGCAACACACCATTTTCAGGTCCCAGGAAAAACACTGACGGGCAAGGAAGATACTTCATCCAAACCTACCAGGTTTCCCACTACAAGACTGGAATGCTGCATTTTCTGGGCACAGGGGCTCTGCTTCCAGTTCCTGAGCTGAAGGGACTCACCCCAAATATCAACAAGCAGAGCACACAGCAAGCAAAGATTCCTTTGCATTAAGTGTAATAGCATGTTTAAGATTCTACTGCAATGTCCCAGTCTTGAATTGACCTTTCACAGCTTATTGTAACTCTCTGCACTCCCAGAAATTTAATTAGGCCATTTGTTGCTCTTGCAGAACAGCACTAGCACTTGGTTTATGCTGATTATTTGCCATTAAAAATATTCTAAAATGGGATTAATCTCTAACAATTAGCCATCTGAAAAACAGAATTCTAGTCCATATTTATCATCTCATCCCATGAAATCTCCTGGAAAGGTCAATTGGTCTGCCCTGACTAAAGGCAGACCCTAGAAAGTTTCACCTGCTAACAGCAAACTCAATGAAATAATTCCCACTTTCAACTAAAGGGCCAAATCATTAATGTGGAATAAGCTAAAGCAATACAAATCTGAGACAAGAAAACAGAGAAATTATTAATCTGTAGATCGAAAGAACAACGACGAGTATAAAAAGGCATGTGTTGTTCATCTAAAACACAGCTATGAATAGATGGTACAGTCAGCCCAAGTGCATTCAAAGTCAGAAACGCTTACTCTGCAGATATAAATAAACTGCCCTACTTTCTGCTTCCACCAACACTACAGAAAGGAAAAAGGACAGAGATATTAGCTAGAATATACCTTGTCCTGTGAATGACAAATGGAATGTGATCCATTCGTGATAAGTCTTTAATACGTATAGAATTTGTTTAATTTATTCGACCTTTTCTAAATGGTCTTTTTCATAGTTTCTCCAGAGTGCTGACCACAAAATTCAGGGTCTGGTCTTCCCAAAGATTACTTCAACCAACTCTTGTAGACAAAGGGAAACAAGTGAAGGCAGAATGAGGCCTTGAATTAACAGAAAAACAGTAGGATGTGAAGCTCCAATGCATGGAGCCAAAATGGACATAGGTTGGATTAAAAACCTGAGCACATTTTTGCAGAGATAGAAAAACAGATTTGCAGTTGTAAGTTGAGCAAATTTGATATGAGTCACAGTGGCTGTAAACATGCAACCCCCACAGAGCTGTTTGCAAATCCTTTCTCTCCATATACCCACTTGTGTCCAATTGAAGACTGAATAACTGAGTAACTGCAGAACACCAAATACAGCACATAAATCTAAGGGAAGAGGAAAAATTATACAGGAACCAACAGTCGAGTCACTCACCTTTCAAACAAGCACAAAGTTCAATCAGATTCTGTGAAAAATGAATGAGGAAGGAGGACAAAAGCTGACAAATGCAGGCGATAACCCAGCTTGCCACACATATTTCTAGGTGAGATAACTGAGTGTTCAGCTGACAGAAGTCTGGGAGATGATTATTCTGATTTCAGTTAAACATTTGATACAATGCCACCTGAAGAATTAGTTTGGAGTTAAGAGATGGGACTTCATAAAGGAATTGTAAGGAACACGTAGAAGGAGAGACGACAACGACCTGGGCTACACAGAGTCTTAGCAACGTTCCTTGAGGATTGGTCTTACTATGTTTATTGATGACTTTTACACAAAACCTAGGAGTGTCGATGACAAAGCTATGAGGTATTGCTAAAGGTAGTAGAAGACAAAATATTATACAAGATGTAAGTTCTGAAGAACCAGAAATGAGACTAAAGAGACCAGTACAGCAATACAAAATGAGATAAACCTCACCCAGGCCATCAACTTAGCAGGCAATAATAGAAAATCTCTTCAGCGGGGAGTCTGATCAAAAACAACAGGAAGAGAAGAATCTGGTGGCATTAGTTGATTCAGGGACAACTCTGGGCTACCAGCACTGCATGAGATATTCAAAACTCACCAGACAATATACTTCTTGTAGATACACAGACATGCTAGTTCTGTCCCAAAAAGGTAGAACAGAAACAATTCTGGTCACCAGTGCTTGAGATACTCAAATTCAAACTGCAACAGACTTAAAGCAGATCTGTGAGCATGACTACAGAAATAAGAATTTTTCAGACCATTTTTGTCTGAAAAAAATGGGGCTTGTTCAGCTCAGCAACAGTAAAATTGAAGATACCTAATCTAGAAAGTTGAATGAAGTATCCAACCACTAAAGGAGTCTTTGTGTGAAAGTAGTTGGATGCATCTGGAAATAAAAGCAGTTTCAAGATGTATTTTGATAAGTTTGTAAGTGAGCTTACACAATATATTTGCCTTAGAAGGAGCAGGGGGTCTGGTTTGGTCAAGAGAAGCACCTCCTTGCCCTGTCTTTCCATATACACTCCCGATCATTCCGAACAATTTTTGTATTTCAGAGATTTAATTTTACATCAATGAGAAAAACCATACAATTGCTCGAACTCTCTATAAATGTTCTCATAAATGCTAATGTAGGATTTTGACTATTAAAAGTACAGCAGTGTCTGGCAGCCTTTTTGAAAGCCTGCTCAGTCTAGCTGCAGGCTGCCAGTGACCAATTTCACCAGGCACATTTTTCTGCTCTGACAAACGGCTCAGTGGATAGTTATGGGACAGCCTGTCTGCAAGGTTTACAACCTGCTAATGACGAAGTGCTCAAAGCTGGGAATCAGTCTCTTATAGAAATGAAAATATTTCTCCCCACAGAAAATTATTACAACTCTCTTTCCCTCTCTCAAAATATAAATGTTGAGTAAGTTGTCTAGCCATTGGAAAAGCCTAGTAAGAATAGTAAGAAAGCCATCAGAAAACACAGATGTGTAGCTCTTTAACTTTCCTAAAAACCAAGCTGCTTCTGCATTGAAGTGTGGAAAGGTCATCAGAGAGGCAAAGTAATGAAATAGTCACTTCAAAAAAAGTGTTATGTGATATGTTTCTAAAAGGCAGGAGAAGCAAGAGGTTTTGTGGCATACATGGGATTCTGCAGGATCTGCAATTTATTCTTGCAGGGAAGGACTTGCATCACATATTTCTGGGTAGCATGGCAAGGCAAACTCCCCCTCCTCGCTATTTAGAAAGCTTAGCTGAGGAGACAAGGATGAAGCAGGGGATATATCTGTTAAAATGTATATTTTAAACACCTCCTGCTGCCTGTACTCCAGAGAACAGGGAGGTGGCATTTAGCAACTGCCTGGTTCTACAGCCAGAGACATGCATTCCTTCCTCCTCTGAAAGTCTGGGCAAGCTGTAAACCTCTGAAAGATCATTGCTCACACATGCTGAGCTAAGCCTTGTTGGATTTTCACCATTAAGATGTCTACGGATGCTCTTGCCAAACATACTCCAGTCTTTCACAGGACATAGTGCTAACAGAACAGTCCATCCATCATTGCTAAAGTGCAGTAAGCTGTGATGTGCTACTTCCCAGCTCCTAACTGCGATCAGACAGCTAAAAATGTGTCATTCTCACAAAACACTGTGAGCCTGGTCCATTTCCTGGGCTTTACCCTGACCAAGCCTGCTCGGCCACTGCACTGGTGCCATGGGGTTACACCCACTGCTTCAGTAAGGAGCAGGCTACTAATGACACACAGGCAATGATGAAGCTGTGTCTAAACATAAAGTCCATGTTGAAAATGAGTTGTAGAAGGATAATTTCTCCTTTTTTTTCCTTTTTAAATCTTTAGCAAGCTGTTAAACTAGAGAGGAATTAAACAAAAAACCAACTAGACTTACAAATAAATTTCTGATACTGACATCTATTTATTTTATTAAACTTATTCCTTGCCAGGTTAGCTCCACAAAATTCAGCATCCTGTTTTTATAGAAAACTCAGGAAAAAGACATTCATACTTGAGATGCCTAAAGGGCTCCAATCATGCTCTTCATATTTACTGAGAATGTAAACAACATGACCCCAGTAAGAATAATTTACTCCGTACTTTTCACAAAGGACAATAAACATATGGAAGGAATTACAGAAAGGCAGTCAATAAAGAAGACTAGTTCATCAGAGAAAGGGTTTGTATAAAAAAAAAAAAGTGACAAAAAGTAGGTAACCACAGAAAAATGGGTGAAGTGTGAGGAAGAGTATTCTTTTCTTTGGGAAAAAGTATCTTTATGTTCTTGATGAAGTTGCAAGAGCAGCTGCTGCAAGAATGTAAAATCAGATGTCAGGAAGCAACAGTCTGTGTGTCATATGCAAGGAAGGAATTTTATCAGGTTTGTTTTAGGGAGCCTTAAACTACTATAATGGGCAAAAAAAATCATAAAAAGCATTTAAAAATTAATATGATTATAAAATGTAGAAATTACTAGGAATATGGGGCCTAGTATAGCTGAGATTTATTATGAAGCATTGCAGAGGAACTGGAGGCAGCGTACCTAAGAATACTTGGCAGTAAGCACTGAGGAAGAGATCAGGATGGACTGGGCATTTTCTGCTGCTTGGAGATCCTGCTCAATGTGAGGAGTTCCCCAGTGACAGGACCTGAACTGCTGCCCTCAAGATGGAGAAAGCAGCAATGATCAGTATCAAAAATACTGTGTAAGCTACATGCAATACAGTCTGGAAGGTACTGTGCACATTTCAGCTCCTTGGACTCTGGAGAAGACTCAGTGACATACAGCTAGACTTCCAGCTCAAAAGGAATAGACTTAGGGATGATATATTGAACTACCAGAACATATATTATATGTATTATATGTATTATATTGAACACTACCAGATGAAACCTCATAAGATTGAGCAGTTGAGGGACATAATGAACTTGGTTTCTCATTGGAAAAACTAATTAGATTTAGCTGACAATCTTTTTACTAGCTTATATGTAAGTGTTGCTTTTACATCTTTATGAGGAAAAAATCCACACAAAGTTACTGAAAAAGCAGTATTTGAAAGTGACATCATCAGAGCTACACTGAAAGGAGATTAACAGTAAATTTGGGAAGCAGTTCTAAGAACCAAAGGTTGCAGAAGTATTAGTCACAGTTTAAACAAATTAATTAGCCTCAAAATATTACACTAATCTGTTCTGCAAATATGAGCTTAAAGACTGTTTTAGAAAGGCTCCTTTGGGTAATGGAGAGGTGGGAGACAAGGACCTTGACTTCTAGAGAAGACCTCTGGAGACCTCTGTGTGGCTCAAGTGTCTTTCTCCAGGCAATCACTGATTTTAACAGAAGTCTGCTCACAAAAAAACATTATTCAAGTGACCTGAGTTGATAGACCCTTTTTAATTTTATGGACACCTGCAAATTACAATACCAAAGCCAGCTTGGTCAAAAATAACATAAAATAAAAGCCAAAGACTGAACTGGCACACAGAATAACCTGGATCTTCCAGGGATGCTAGGAATCACAATGAAACTTGTGACACTGATGCTGCTGCTTTAGGTTTCTCTGCTTTGTGTTAAAATCAGAGTTTACTGCTCCCCAACTGTCAGTGTGTAGCTGTGGTTCCATAGCCACCACATTTACTTCACAAACTGAGAAGACAGTGATCTGCAAACACCACATATCTGTTACAACAGGATTTTCACTGCTGAAACCTCTACAAACTATTAAAATATTTTAAGTAATGAACTGTAGGGGCTGCACTCTACTTTCAGTGAAAATGCATTTCACCCCTTGCTTCACCAGGAGAAATAATGAAGCAAAATTGAACCAATGAAAATTGCATTATAGCTGTATTAGTACAAGTCAGCGATGCTGAAAGAGTATTTGACACTGAGCATATTTTCAACTAGGAATCAAAAATGTTATGATAGATGTCAGCATGATAGGTGGCCAGATAAATTAAAGGTTTCCATCTCTAAGCACTAAATTTAACTTGTTTTTCTTAAGAGAACTACTGGCATGCCAGCCTGCTGTATGGGTGGAGACCTGAATGCACAGTGCATGCCAGTGCTGGTCACTTGGTGCTGCACTCTGAATAGCTGATGAAGCCTCTTTGCCTCTGTGGCTTCAGCCTGGCCTACTTCAACATGTAGACAGATGTACTTGCCAATGGATCATACATTTAATATCAGATCAGAGTGATAGATATACACTAAAATACCCACTACATAGGCAGTGGGTAAAATTCTTCTGAAGATTACACCTGCATCCCTCTGGATCATTTAGGAGAGACAGTCCAATGATAATACATTATAATAAACTCTGGTGTTTATTTTAAAGGTGAGATTTCTTCATTTTAGATCCCTCCATTATAAGATGATGGGGGAATTATTTCTGCTTTGATTAGTCTATTATAAAGTAACCAAGAGAAAGAAAAGACAGGCCAATGAATTGCACTAGTATTAAAGATCTCTACAGTGTATAAGGTACGTAAAACCACTGCTTTAAGCCATCATTTCAGTTCATAGTTCTAGACATAAGATACTCTAAACAACCCTGAAACAGAGAATCAAGTCTAATTTGCCAACAAACTCTGAAGCTCAATAGGGAGACTCACACTTTCTTCACAGCTGGAACAACTTCTCAGCAGTGACAGCATTTAAATCTTCTTCTCCTGTTTACATCTTAGCCCTCCAATAACTGCAACAACTGCAACTCAATGACTTAAAAAAAACACAGAACACATTTTAATCACACTTTTAGGGCAGTCTGCAACTACAGTTAAGAAAAGGGTATTTGTGTGGTATGATCAGACAACTCTTTGCAAAGTACAAGTAAAGGTTGTTTGGTTACTGCTTCAGTACAGGCAGCCCAGGCTTTCCCTAAGTCTCCTCTCCTTCCTCTCCTTTCTTTAGAGAAATCCCTTTGGTAATTCAATACTGCAATATCCTTCAAATCAAAGGAGTTAAGCCAATTGCTCTGACAGATATCTAGGAGATTCCCCACCCTAAGGACTAAAGAATGAATTTTAGCACAAGTCAGTGTGAAAAAACTACTTCAAAGAAACAGCAATACAACCCACAATTCTATAAACTACTTGAAATGATCCCTCTACACATTCATTAGATTGAAAAGGGGCATGTCATTGTATACAACCACTCCCAGCCTTAATGCTGCATTCTGGCCTCTGATGTTCAAGGCATAGCCTCAGGGAAAACAAAAAAATTTATAAAGAAGCAGAAGACTTTTTAAAGGTAGCTGTCTACCCAGTCATCCTCTCTTGGATAACAGCATGAGTCTCATCAGCTTCTATTTGTTATTAAAAAGAGTTCTTGCAACTGAGAGGCTAACTGAAAAAAAATAGGAAGAATTAAGAATTGTGTGTTTAGTAATGTAGAAAAATGCTAGAAGAGATCCCTTGTAAAAAGCTGGCGAACACACAGGTGTAGGCAATTATCTGGTATTTCATAGTGTTTCAGCACATACCCATTTGTGCTTTTAACAAATTAAAGGGCTTTCTCAAGTCAAGAACTTAAATTTGTCAAATTGTGTTGCATCACTCCCACAGAGCTTTTTTCCTCCCCTTAAGGTGAAGTTTACTGATGCAATGTACATAGCAGTAAATCTGTGTAGGCTGCAAAGAGGTCAGCATGTTGCATGCAGATTTTTTTATGCTTATAAATCTACTTGGTAAGAGAGCTTGGGATCAGATTGTTGATTCCCAATGCTTGAGCCTGAACATTTCAGAAATCAGATGAAGATAAGACTTTTGTTATTTTCCTACAGACCCTGCCCCCCAACAATGTTTATTTCTAATACATCTATATCTATATTTACCAGCTCTATTATCTTTAAAAGAAAATGCTTTATACAAAACAAGTTTTATACCAAAAAACTTACACTACTCAAACTCCAAGCCTAAGAATATCTAACAGATCTAAAGATTACATATAAAATAAAAGTCACACAACCAACTAGCTAAGTTAGGACAAACATTTGGTGGTGGTGTCACTCTAGTTATCCATGCATGACTGTGCTTAAAGCCAGTTGTGTGTTCCCTTAAAAAGTGCATGTAGACAAGCCGAGAAGTAATTCTCATTCACTTTCAAAATTACCTTTATGGTATAGGCACTAAATCCCATTAGTTGCATCTACATTAGATTTTAGTTTGGATTAGGAATTTTGATCTTCTAATTCCCATTTGCTGTGCTTTGATTTGCATTAGAGAGTAACGTTGGAGTGCATGAACTGAATTCCTTCTCACTGAAACTAAACCAAAAATGCCCTCCAATGACTAATTCATATCACAGGACCAGACAAGAATGAGTCTCCAGCTCATCAAGCTGGATTCACAGCATGAGCTGTGACAGTGTGTATGGAGAAACAGCAGAAGGGAAACAGAAAGTTACTTCACTCAAAGAGAAAACGCTATGATGTACACATGAGCTAAGTGATTTAATAAAAGAAAAGTAAGGCAGAATTAGCGGGCAGAAAAGATATGCAAAACTGCAGTGAAACCTTCTGCTGTTTGAAAAGCTCTAAAAATAACAAATGACCATGCTGCTAAGTTCCATAAAAGATAATGGTGTGGAAGTAAACATTGCAGAATTGTTAGGATAAAAAAGGGAGGAGATTGTTAGAGGATGTGTCTGAGAAGAAAAAAGAAAGAATGAAAGAAAAAGTATCTGTGAGTGAGTCTAGGTCACCACATTTCTAAAAGGATTTACAAAGAAAAGCAGACTTGTGCTCAAGGTCAGTCTTTAAGCAGGTCCTATTTTTTTTTGTTGTTTCGATTGAGCTCCTCTCTATATCTCCTCTTTAAAAAAAACCCAAAACAACAACAACAAAAAAACCCCTCAAGGCAAATTCTTTTGCCTGCTTTTTATTTCCATGCACTTAGCTGTGTTTCATATTTTCATTTAGCTATGTGAGTAGAAAAGACCCACAAACAGTTCACGATACTGAAGCTTGCAAAATAAACGAAGCAGCAAATGTATGTTGGTTCAGTACAGTCCTTCTCTGTCCTATATCTGTGGTTTTGCATCTTCAAAAATGGTACAAGTGGATACAACTGGGTTGAGGCAGTTGAGGTTGAGCCCTCATGCTGATGTCTGTATCAGCCTTTGCCACGTGGATATTAGGAGGAATTTAAGGAGCAGAAGCTTCTCTCTTCCTTGTAGTGACAACTGCTTGTACACCATCAGGTGGCATAGTGACCCCTAATAGGTCTGTGTTACCATAAATGATGATAAGGTATTTTCTAACAGGTTCTTCAAACCAGATAGTAGGAGCTAATTGTATCCTTCTTTGTTATGCTAATATAATGCCTCCATATTTCAAGAAATAAAGGGATCTTTAGGAACACTATGACACCTGAGACTATCTCTGAAGAGTAAAAAAAGGCTGTAGCTCAGCTGACCAGTTTGCCTTACACCAGTCCTGTATGTCTTCTGTGTCAAAAGACCAGACTGCCAAACTCCTACTTCCATCGCAGAGCTGGCCTTGTGCTTTTTAAGTTGTTTCCATGCTTTTGAACAGAAGAGGGAGGGATTTCCTCCTGTCTGGAGGATCACCTTCCTCTGCCTACAATCATCCAAGTCACCCTGTAAGAGATAGATTGGTTTGGTGGGGAGTCAGAGAAAGGCAGACCTCAGCAGGCGAGCCCCCTTCCAGGAGAGGTGGGGGAATTAGGCTGGCAGAATGCACAGCAACACTGGATGCTTACTCATGTGCTCGCTGAGCTGTACTTCATCGTGGAGACATTAGAGCACCTCTGTTCTGTGAAAGAATTGCACTAAAAGGCTCAACCGCTGTCCTGTGTCAGAGGGCAAAGCTGTCTCTCCTCACTTCATGGCACATGCTTGGAGTGCCTCTGGATTAAGTGATGCCTCAGCACATTCCCCCTGCTCAGTCACACCACAAATCCCAACACATGCAGCTGGATGCCAGGATGCAATCCCATGAAACACTGATTTCATTGCAGCTTGGGAAAGATACCTGAATACGTGTCTAATATCCCAGATTATCCTTAGCTGAATTAAAAATTGCTGTCTTGCTTTTTGCAGCCCCCATAAGACAACACAATAAATAAACCTAATGTATTTAATATCATAATATCACCCTCCAGTTTAAGCCAAACAATTCTGAATTCAATTTCCAGTATGTCAATGATACAAAAACATTTGTTTTAAGAAAGCAAATGGAGTTTCAAGAGCTTCTCTCCTGTCACTGATGAGAACAAAACATGCTTCCTAAATGCCTGTATCCCTGCTCACCCTATTTTGCTCTGACAGTCTGGGGGCTCAGACACTCCTGTACTGCCCTCTCCTGTTCCAGCTTCAGCCTGCTGGGTTTGGACAAAAAATAGGCAGCTGGACAACCAAACAAGTAACAGTTTATTTTCTTTTCCTATGAGGTAGGAAAAAATTAAGTTTTAATGTCAGCTGTCAAAACAAAGCTAGATTTGATATTACAATTTAAAGAAAGGATAGAAACTTATAATGTGGATAGTAGGTAACATAGCACAGACTGCACTGAGGACTGAAGGCATCTGCGGACTGAAACACAAAGCTTATTGAGGTTTCTATTTGTCCCCCAGTCTTTCACCTCTCCTGTGTCAGACAGGCCATTCTCAGGTCTAACCAGGGTCACCTGAAAGATGCTGCACGAAGGCTACCCAGGGACCCATACACATTTTCTGGTATCTCAGGGAATAGTGTTAAACTGCAGCTATCTAGTGAGAAATGCACACAATAATAATCCTGGGCTGCTCTTATAAATTACATTTGTCATTAAAAAGCTTTTTGGTATTCTAGGGCAAAGACTGAAATCTGCCCAAGGTCTGTTGTTGCCCTCCAGTCCTCCAAGTGACAGAAATTAATTTGTGGAGTCTCCAACCCTGAATCCTCTTTAATAACTTCTTCAGGTTAATGGCAGTGAGAATTCAGAGGATTCTTCTTAAATGCAGATTTTGTATTTTCTACTGGCCAAAGGTACTGCTTTTTAGCTACAGAAAAACTAATCTGCATTAGCAATTCCTTTCTGGAGGAAGAAAGACACCATTTTTGTCAGCTGATGATTGAAATATCCCAAGTGCCTTCCGATTTCCTCACTTCTTTCCTAATGAGCACACTGACCTCTGCTGTCTTGGGAAAGAGCCTGTTCGGAAATGCAGCAAGGAGAACTTCCCCGCCTTCCTCCTCTTGATCCATTCCGTGCCTTACCCAGTGAATAAACCAGTATACATTTCTCTTACTGCTCGTTATGTTAAAAGGAAGAGAGAATCCTTCTGGATGTCTGCCTGTCTCAGCCGTGGAAAATGTAGGAAACTGCTCTGGGTGGGCATCACCAGCACATCCCAGAAGTCGTTTGGTTGTCCTTTTCTTTTGTTCAAAGAGTGAGGTGTTGAGTAAAACAATAATTCACTTACTTTCCTATAAGATATAGGGATTTTTATTTATTTTTTTTTTAAATTAACTGCAACTATGTCAACAGCTTCTCACAGCAGAAGAAGCACTGGTATCCATTTAAAACCATTCTGGGAATCATAAACAGCTTGTTGACAGAGGTCACATCCACAGGGGAGCTCACAGTTGATTAGTTCTCCTTCACAGAGCTTTTGCAGGCAGTGTGACTTGCGCTCCAGGAGAGGATTTAAGACAGGGATGTGTTGAACTAACTAGAAACAATTTCAAAAAATTGTGTTGTGTCTGCCAAGATGTCTAAATAAATGGGAAATGAAAACAGCTATTAATTTTGAACTCAGCTTTGCTACTTTTGCTGTGTGCTGTATGTCTGCATTTTTGATGTATTAGCTTTTGTTCCCTATGCTGTGTTACACTGAATTCATGGCTTCTGCCTCAGTAAAAATACCTCTTAAATAATTACATGAAAATACTTCTCATCACTTCATTATGGTTTTGAACTACAAAAGTGCAAGTAGTGCGGAGATTTTTAGTATACTTGAGACACAAATCTATAGGAAACCAAATTCATCAGCTTGATGCATCTATACCTTCCCTCCAACCATTTGATTGCATAAGTTCCTTCTTAATTTCCTTTACAATTATTACCACTGGATAGTATTGACTGAATTTCTACTTATTTACTTGTTGTTGTTTTCTTATCACTGTTTATTTGCAAAACTCTTGATAAATAAGCAAAGTGAGTGATAATGTGCAAGACATTCTAAATAAATAAAAAGTCCCAGTATCATATATAACATGAATGTTCTATTTAATTAAAATTGATGAGTCAAATATTCCACAGTCACTATTCACCCGGACCATTTACACTAGGTGGTGTCTATTACTACTTCAAGATAACGTCCCTACCAATTACATTTTATACCTTTACCAGTATTGTTCTAAATGATTGTCATTTCTCTGCTAAATCCAATTATTTAAGCTCCCCTCTACTAGCTCTGTCTCCAAAGTACACTTCAGAGTTTACCCTGCTGGTGCACTTTGATTGAATTGTAGGCAATTCTTGCTTGGCATACAATATTTCGAGCTAACTACTTGTCTAGACCATCTCATTAAGTGGAAACAATTATCAGAACTCTGAAAAAAAGATATTTTGCAACCCTTTGTCCATATATTTTTAATAGCTGTTAACAGCTGAATAATACAACCTGAAACAATTTCTGTTTGTCTAGTTCTTTTTATTTATGCATATTTCAGTTCTGTTTAATATCTTTCCATTTCTGTTTGACATATTTCCCTAGGTGGAATACCTAGGTGAGGGGATAGAAGGCACCATCAACAAGTTTGCAGACAATATCAAGTTGGGTGGGGGTGTTGATCTGCTGGAGGACAGGAAAGCTCTGCAGAGGGATCTGGACAGGCTGGATCAATGGGCCAGGACCAGTAGTGTGAGGTTCAACAAGGCCAAGCACTGGGTCCAGCACTTGGGTCACACCAACCTCAGGCAGTGCCACAGGCTGCGGCAGAGTGGCTGGAAAGCTGCCCAGCAGAAAAGGACCTGGGGGTGCTGGTCAACAGCAGCTGAACATGGGCCAGGGTGTGCCCAGGTGGCCAAGAAGGCAAATGGCATCCTGGCCTGCATCAGCAACAGTGTGGCCAGAAGGACAATGGGAGTGATTGTCCCCCTGTACTCATCACTGGTGAGGCCACATCCTGAGTGCTGTGTCCAATTCTGGGCCCCTCAATCAAATAAAGATATTGAGGTGCTGGAGTGAGTCCAGAGAAGGGCTACAGAGCTGGTGAAGGGTCTGGAGCACAAGTCTTATGGGGAGCGGCTGAGGGGGCTGAGGTTGTTTAT
>VZTN01031488.1:54253-94253 GCA_013400515.1 Erpornis zantholeuca | reverse complement strand
TTGCTGTGTGTCAAAGATGCTCCTGGGGGCTCCATAATGCTTTAAAACAAGAGGCACTCCTATCTCAACTGCACCCAGGTGCTCATGGGCTCTGGCTAAGGAAAGCGATTTTAATATCACTCTCAAGTATACTTCTAATTTTCCAGTCTCATTTTGTCTGCCAGACACAACTTTCCTTTCTCTTTACAGAGTAAAATGAGATATATGTAAACAAAGAATGTGGGATGTGAGTTTTGCTTCCAAAAGCAGTTCTTCAGCAGAATCAATGAGAGGAAAACATTAAATCCTGGGAGCCATTGGAGTCCCAGAGCTGCATGGACATCCCTTAGGATGAGGATGAAAACTGAAGTAAGATTTTCAAAAATATACTTTTCTGTATACTGCTAATCAAAGCACTTATCTTCAGCATAGAATTAATTTGAGCCAAAACTAAAATTTCAACCCTAACCAGACTTGCAACCATAAAGAAAAACATTAGTTCAAAAGTGATGGTACTTTTTAACTTGTGTGATTTGTGTCAAGCTATAAGGAAGGGGCAAAATATTTCGTTTTCCCAAGTTAATCTCTCTGTGCTGCTATACAGGCACGTTGTTGATCCCTGGATTCATTTGCTCCAGTATGATTTTGCAGGATGGCTGTTCTTGAGTGAGCTGTGCTATGCTGGGCAGTTCACTTGAGCAGAGATAACTCACGTTAATTCAGCTGTCAAAATAAAGCCAAAGAAATCTGAGAGTAGTGGTGCAATTTCCTAATATTATCTTCCTCACTCATGTTTCATTCACCCCTGGGACTGTAATTGAGTTGTTACTTGGTGTAAACCCTTTGCTCTATGGTCCAAATGGGAGAGAAGTGGCAAAGTCAGTCTGTAGTATCACACTTCAGCATGCCTGGAGAAATTGAAGCACAATCTCACTGAATGTCTCTGACTATTTTTGGTACCCTGCTTGTGGGTTTTGTAAAATGTCCTAATTTGTAACCAGTTAGTAATCTGTAAGTGAATTTTCCATACTGACCTGTGGCCATTCAGTTTATGTATAAGCCTTGGGTGATGGTTGTGGTTGAAATGCAAGCATATTATCTGGAAGGTCTCAGCCAAAGACAGTTGATTGCTGGCACTTTCCTTACTCTACTCACTGAGCACTTACACATCAGAGTTAATTCTGCAGAAGCCACACAGACTCTTCTCTCCAGCAGGACCGATCACACACTGGCTTATTGGCTCCCTTGTCTGTTACAGAGCAGTACACCTCCAAAGCAGTGCAATGTCAATAGAAACTGCTCAAGTCTGAATGCAATCAGGATTTTCTTTAATTAGTATTTATGTTCTAGCACCCGATGAAGAAAATTTGTGAAGAGAGTTTGATGAGATAATAATTTGTTAAAAAAATAGTTTTGTACTTTGGAGAAATCCTCAGTTAAAGAATAACTTGGTCAAAAATGGAATACAAAAAAAAGTTACAAAATCTGACAGTTTTGATTAATTTGAGGAACACAAAAATTATGGGCTTGTTTAGCACGATGAGAACTAAGCTTGGAGAATGGACTTTCTTCCACCCAGTATGCAAAGGGTATCACTTTTTTAAGCCTTCCATTTTACCCCTGAAACAGGCAGTCTTTGACTACACCTAAATAGTCCTTCACTTAACTATTTGTTCCTCCAAATTCTCTGCAGCTAAATAAGTAACATTAGGGCTTTACTTTGCTTAATGCTGGCAGGGAGAATTGTCTGCATAATTTGATTCATCTGAGCTATTCAGTTATTTCTGAATTAGCATTCAAAAATTGGGAAAAAGTCTTCAAAAATCCACATGCAATTTAAATTTTGAATTCTTTCATTGGCCTTGACACATCTCAGGTTCATGTTTTCAGCCTCTTTTCCCAGCCACAAAGGACAGCAAGTATTTTTCTTCTCAGGTAGTACCTTAAATCCAGCTGCTGGAGTTTGAAGTGGAAGATCAAAACCTGACAGATGTGGACATGGGACGAGTGGAAGAGGGAGGATCAAGGGAAAAATTGTAACTGACACTGACCCTACCTCTACCAGCACTGAGTGGCACCAGGCTCATTTCTCCCAACAGCTTGGACCTGAGAAAGGCTGATAGAAAATGATCTTATTTCCATGCTCAGAATCCTTAATGGGACAAATGCTTCCCATATCCCTCTTGTGTTTCTGACCCAATTTTGACAAAGCTATGGAGTGGATATCAGAGCACCGGGCTGTTTCTGCTCACTGAAGACTGATCCAGCAGCTGAATGATATTTGTGTCCACACATGCCCTTCATTCACACTTGCACTGAAGCAAAACCACCTTGCAGTTCCTGTTGTGCACTGTGCAAGCTTTCACAAGTCACGGCCAAAGCACCCTTCTCATACATTCAAGCAAAAACACCCCCAAGACTTTTACATTAAGTAAGATGATCTCTTTCTTCTGAGAGTGGCAAGTCTGCAGATATTCACTTCCACCCAATAAATGGGAACCATATGAACAAGGCAAAGGAAAGTGCAGCTAGTTTTCACTGCACGCTTTCCACCAAACACCTCCCCAATCTTTGCATGGGGAAAGCTTCTTCTGTGGTTGTCAGACCTGTTCATGGCTTGGGATAGTGCCAATACAGATGTGGCCCCTTTTGTAGGTCCCTGAACAGTTGTCTAATCTCTCTTTTACTCTGTTTACTCCCTTTTCCCTGGTTTCTGTACCTTGCATATTTATTTTCCCTCTCAGACTTTCCTAAAGGTTTCATTTTCTTTCTGTGGATTTTGTCAGTTCTCCCAGTGCTGGTTCCTAATCACATTTAAGGTATAGGAGCTCTTCTACTCCAAGGAATGCCCGTCACAGATGACATTGCTCTTTAGGGAAATTGCACAATTCCAAGAGGCCTAAACTCAACTCAACCAGAAGCTAGAGTCCAATACCACTCTTCTAATGCCTGAACTGCAAATACCCAGGAAAATGACCTACTAGCCCGGAGACATGTGCCTCTGATCACTCACAAAATAGGGACAGCAGGAAAGAGGTAGAGAGCACCTTTTTCAGGCTGACCCTGAAAGAGGTGCCCTACAGTGCAGCTACTAAAGTACATCTATTCACTTGCAGAGCTGTTAACATATAGTGGGAGATGCTAGGTCTGGAGTTCAGACTTCAACTGTTTGCACACAGGTTCACAATGTTCTGAAAAGTAAATAATACCCAAATTACTGACTTAGGAAAGTTGGGATGTTGTACCAAAGGAGGCTCTACATGACCTGTGCTGCTGTTCTTTAGTCCTCTACAGAAACAGATGGCCAGGATACCTAGCTTTTTGTTCCTACACAGCACAACTGCACTTATGTTATCAGCTGATTTTCAGCTGCTCTTAAAACTTCATCTGGCAAGATACAGAGCTGTGTTCCTGGAATTGCTCTTATCTGTACAGTGGGATCCTGCCTCCACCAAAAGGTGCTGCTTACTGACTTGGGCACTGCCCAGGGCTGGAGAGGAAACATGTCTCTCCTATCAAGCTCACTTACCCAGGCAGAGATGTCCTTTAAATAAGAAATCTGTAGGCAGTTGTCTTTCCCAATTTGCATGGTTGTCATTCCTGTTGTGTTTTCATATGCTTGTCCCTACCAGACAAAAGACCTGCTCTCCCTTCTCCTGAAGCCAGTGGGAATTCTGCCATCAATTCCAGTGGTAGCTGGATCGGGGCCAAAATGTTAGCCACTCCACTTCCCCTTATGTCATTCACAAACAATACTTCTTTGATTACATACCGAGCCTGAGGGGTCTTAGTTATCTTCTAACCCTCTCCTTTATATCTCCAGTATCTATGGATTCCATAGTGTAGGCAGGAACTGTTTGAATAGAAGGGTCTCAATCATCAAAAGTACTTTTCTTCCTCAGCCCTGTTTTTTCTCAAAGGGAGTTTGTTGCTAATTCCTTTGGGAATGAGATGGGGAAAAATGAAGAGGAAATGACAACACTTTAAAGAGAAGCTAAACCAGAGAAACCCAACCCTACAGAAAGATACTTTCTGACATGTAAGTACTAATGTACCCATGATCAAATTCACCAGGAGGAAAAATACTCTGAGCACACTGAAAACGGTAACTTTTAAAATTATACTGGATGCAAAGATGATAAAAGCCATAAAGGTAACCTTGGCTAGATTTTCAAGGTGGTTTGCAATAGAGGGCAGTGAATAAGAAGAAAGGGGAACCCTATTTGTTTAGGTAACTACACAGCATAACAAGTCCAAAATAGCTTCAATTGATGCAGAGTATCTTCTTAGACTTCAAAACAGTAATTGTGTTGTCCTTTAATTAGATGCTGTGATTGCTATACTCTTCAATAAAGAGAAGGCATACCTAGATATTTAGTTTTTAGCCACACAGGGAAACACCACATTACGTATGGTTATGCCTTACAGATGGTACTTGGTAAAGGATGAAATGGCAACAGAAACAATCAGTCTGACTCAGAAGACTAACACAGGATTCTGTCCAAACTGAATCCTGCAAAAAATATTCTTGCAACTGGAGAACTTTGGTGCTGAAGTTAGTATTATTTATAAAAACACAAAACAAAATTGATTCTGCTGCATAGCTGAAAAGCTTTACTACAATTTGGACACACAGCAGATTTCCTATACTTCAGGTAAAATATATTCACTGTCCAAGTAGGACAGATGAGAATTTGTTTTTGGTTTTGCAAAATGTGCATGCAGTGAGGATGATGTGACAGCTGCACTAAGCAATATACAGCTCTCCAAAAGGCTGGGCATTACAAGAGAGGAAAAACTACTATCAGAAAGAGTCACTGTATTTTACTCTTTCATCAACAGCAGATGAATAAATGAATACATTCAATAAGAAATAAGCATATAATATTACCAGGCTGTCTGCTTGAATTAAAAAGGCTAGGTATGGCAATGCATCATATTTTACTGGTTTTCTCTGATTAGATATTCTTAGAGTGACTTCTAAGATTATGATGATTTGATGAATATCCTAATATTTTCTTGAAGAATTTTGTACATGACATAATATGTGGGCCACTATATGAAATCATGAATCAATAACATTGAAACACTCATTCTTTATTTCATACATGCAGGTCTTACTAAATATATGCCACACTGCTAGAATGGTGGCCTTTCACAACATATTTCAAGAAGAAGGAGGCAAAGTATGCTAGCTGGCAAATGAAGTTCTAAATGAAGAAGGACCAGCAGGTTATATTTCTATCTGGCACACAAAGCTAGGGATTTAACTTTCACATCATAGGAATGTTTTAGGAAAACCATCAGCACATCCAACCTGACTCTTTTGTAAGATTCCACTGTGATATGCAGAATTGGAAGGGAAGGATATAGAGAAAACAAGCAATCCAGGCTCTAAAAATGACAGAGAGAGAAAATAATTGTCTACACAGAGATGGTCGAGGCTACACAAGGATATCCAGAAGCTGGACTTTTTTTTCCAGTATGGTACCATATAAAAACAACCATCTTGTAAGTAACTCCTCAGAAAGGTTGTGGGGTTTTTCTCTTCCTGTTTGTCACTGAAACAGAGCCATCAAGGGGATTTTTTTATAATTGGTCTCCCTAGGATGGAGAGTGGTAAACCTGGATAAGTGCAAGCTCACTTGTTTAATGTATTTGCAGAAGACTGCATGCCCAAAGAGCACAGCAAATCCTGCCTAGATGCCATTGCCTGGTGACACTGCAACACATCTCAGGTGGGGTTTCTACACTGGGCTAAAATACAGGGCAGTGCAGGAAAGGTTTGGAGATGGACTATGTGAGGAAAACTTCAAACTAGCTGTGTGCCAATACTGCCAATTTGGTGGTGGGATGGGGCTTGCTTGTGATCTCTCATAGACAGGAAGGGTAGAATCATCCCTCAACCTCTGTATGAGCAGTTGAGCAATCCAGGTATGTGGCTGTGTGGTTTGCACTCAAAGGGACGCACATGAAACAGCAGATTAGTGGGCTGCACAAAACCACCTCCTGATCTCTAATCCTCGTGGTGCTGTTAAGCACACTGGGTGGTCTCATGCAGGCCTATTGGCTTGTTTCTGAATTGACATATCTGGGAGAAAGAAAAGGCTTTCACAGAGGCACTATGTGCTCTACCCGAGTTATGCTTTTACTGTGCATTTTAAAATATCACACACCTGATTTGCCTTCTGCTAGATCTTTTTCATGTGAGTTGAAGGAAAAAGGGCTTAAAGTTTGATCTATGCTCATTCATAGCCACTTTAAACTAATCAAAGAGGAGTAAAGGGACCCACAAGTATGAGAGTCATATTCAACATGTGATCCCTCCAGGCACACCTACCAAACATACCACCACCTTTTGCTGCTTCTTAGCAACACTTATGACTAATGAGGTGGGTTTGTTACTAGAAAGCATTTCTTTCCACAGGAATTTTAAAATAAATCTGTATCTGAATAAGAAGGTATGTAAAGTTGGTTCATTTAATAATTGTGAAAGCTGAGCTATGAATAATCGTGAATAAAGCCAGGCAGATTGCAGGCTGTAGCTATTGGACTTTCAAAATAGCAATGGCAAGAAGCATCAGCCCTGCAGAAACCTAGCACTGCTATTTATGCTGAGTACTATTCAGTTACTAAAGAGATAACAGCAATAAAGCTTATTTAACTGTTTGCTTATTCAATGTTTATCCATTTCTTTTCAAAGCTGAAAAGATTTTGTTTTGTTTTCCAAACAACACATGTAAGTTATTTATTAGATAGTATATGTTATATCCATGTTACATGTTATATTATAACCAGTCCTACATTACTGGGGATTTGAGACATGCTACTGTACAGGATGCTGTTGCAGTAAATGCAAATGCTGATTTCACATGTCAAAATATGATCAGGCCATCTTTTAGTCCAACAGGAATTATTTTTTCCATATGCGTATTTCATTTTGATTCCTAACCACTAGTGTAAGCCCCATGTCAATGAGCATGCTATCTTTCACATTCCTCCTTCAAACTGAATATACCAGTGTACAGATTTATTGTTAGGAAAAATCCCAGTGTGACTATGTGATTAATCAATCAAGGCCTAACATACAATTTGGGCCTCTGGGAATATTATTACAATCAATCCTGCAAGAAGCCTGTGCATATGGATGGAGGATTTGCATACGTCAAAAATTAATTTCCTCTCTAGCCATTCAATTTAATCTTAGGGAAGCACTCTAGAGTACGTTAAATACAATATTCAAATGGAAAATCATCATCTAGCTCTAGAACTCTCTGTGATAAACAGTATATAAATTAACTCAAGTATTTATATTGCACTTCTGCAGAAGTTAACATTTCTGTCCTAAGGCTCCATTTATACTGGCTGTAGTTCAGAAGTCAAAGACCAAAACACACTCAAAACACCTTCATGAAAACAAAATTATGAAAAAAATTACCAGCATGTTTCTAGAAGGAAAACACATCCTTACATTCAAGTGGAAGACATTTTACTGAAGCCCCAAATGCTTGTCTGTTGTTTTAGACTTAGAAATATTTTATGATTACTCATATATAATTTGCTAAGATGGACAATGAAAGATGTGAGAAAGGGACTATAATTTCACATTTTCTGTTTTGACACTTAGGACAACTTAATTTCTATCACTGAAACTCTATTACAGGCCATGCTTGCTGTAAAATCTTCACACTACACCCCTGTGCGCTTTATGAATTTCACTATAACTTCACAAAAAAAAAAGAAAAAAAAAAGAAAAAAAAAAAGAAAAACCTGATTCCTTTCATAATAATAGCAAATAGTTCCAGCTTTCCACAGCTGCAGAAGTTTGTTGTCCCTAGAGATTTGTCGTGGTACAGCTCTTGCTTCCAATCAAAACACTGACATAGTGGCCATGATTTACAGCTTGCAGGGGCTTGATTAGGGCATAGCACACTACTGAGAAAATATTATAGAACTTTTAATGTGCAGCAGGACTTTTAATCTTTACAGCCCCCAAAAAATTTAAAAAAAAAAAAAAAGTCCTCCCAAAAGCCAAGGGAAATAGGAGCTGGTATTTAAGACTTCTCTTCTTCTGTTGTTAGATTTCAACAGAAATGATCACCCATAAATGAGACTAGCTCTTTAAACAACTTCATCCTTACCATTTTAAATGGTAAACATCTGCACTGTTAACAGTAACAGAATGGCAAAACTTGCATGATAGCAGGGAAGAATAATTAAGAGGCTTAGCATCAGACTAAAAATGATTGTCAGGTACAATCAGCAGTTTTCCTTATAGAATTATTAAGAAATAAATAGTGAGAAGAAAAATTAAGAACATGATAATTTATTTTAGAAAATAAATAAAATAAAATTTTAGTGAGTTGATACATGAAAGGAACATTTGTATTTCTGTGTTCAAGAAAAATATCTTGATTAGCATCAAGAATTAAAATTACTATGTGATGCCTTTTTGTTGTATGCATTGAATTTGCCTAAGCAGAATGGAAATGGTAACTATGCATAAAAAATTCCAGAATTTTTATTTTCTGTTAAAACAAGGCTTAAAACAGCATACAGAACAATATAACATTACATTTAGCAGACTGCTGATGTTTTGAAATTTAGTTAGTTGCCAAGCTGTAGTTTTTGATATTGAAATCTAGTTTCTACTCAAATCTAGCAATGTCATTTTGAGAAAGTTAAATCTATTGCACAGGATTTGAGTAGTAATAAAGTGATCTCAGTTTTCTCCAATAAAATAATATATTAGATGAGCACAAAGAGCATGTATTCTAACTGGTAATTTCTATCATTTTATGATATACTTTTGACTGTGAGGAAGAATGAGACGCCAGCAGTTTAAGGCCCATCTTTCTGCAAATGCCTGGCTTCACATGCATGGTGATTTTTAGTTTTTCTGTTTAAAATGCTGGCAGCTATGAAAAAAATAAAACCACAATGATGCTGTATGGATTCACCACTCGACAGAGATCTCAGGCCACAAACGAAATACAAACGGTACATGAAAATTTTATGAGTTATGGGGTCCAACAGCAAAATATTTGCAAATGTTGCTATTTCTCTTTCTGCAACTGTAGGGACATATCTGGTAAAAGACAGAAAAAAAAACCATGTTCAAACTCTTGGCTGCAATGCTAAATCCGAATATATGGCTTAAAACTATTATTATCACATACGTTACTTATTAAGTAAAAAGCCTGAAGCTATTTGTCTGCCTACATTTAATCTGATAGTCTATTTTTCCTCCCAATAAACTAGTTTTTAACAGTCAGATTTTCCAGTACTTTTGTCCTCTGATAGCAGAATTCAGGTTTGCAGAATTGTTTCATTTTCTGCAATTTGCAGTCTTCAGCGAAGAAGCTGTTTACTTCCAACATGGTTATACAGTGAAAATAGATCTGCATTTATGGAGTTAACAGTCCTCTTATTAATTTTACTCTGCTTTTTTTTTTTTTTTAATAGAAACCTAATGAAAACCATGTTTATGTGCTCAAAGGCACAGAGGAAATTCATTACTCTGAGGAATAACACACTCCACAAGTGAAATGAAAGTAATCTTATTTATGACAGGAAGGGGCCTTCACTAAACTCAACTCCACCACACTTGGACTGATACTGGCTGCATGAAAGAAGCTGCAAATTCAGGAACTGGTTTCAAATGTAAGCCTCATCTCAGCAATAAACACATTTGCAGTTTAGTCTCACAAACATTTAAAATCTGCTGAAGGGGAAGCACCCAGTTATTATATTTACTATAAACATGCGACAAAAAGAATGCAACTATTACAAGAAAAGCAGCGATATGGCCTCTCATTCTGGGGGCTTTCCTTCCACTTAGAAATGAGCCTCTCCCTGCTCCTCGGTCAGCATCCACTGCAACACACACCCACGCCTATGGCCAGCCTGCTTGCTTATCAGATCTGGCCCTTTGCTTTGGGTTTAAGAGCAGTGTTTCAGTAACCAAAATCCCCAAGTTTACATCCACTCTTGGTTGTGGGGAGAAGAGAGGCTTATAAATACATTTGCCTGGAGAATCCTTGAGGAGTGGGAGGTGGAAGACTGTGGGGAAGGATAGGTGCTGCAGGGCTGCAGCCTCAGCTTGCTAAAGGGCATGATGCCCAGAGGTGCTTGAGGCACCCTGCACAGCCAGGTAACTCCCTAAGCAGAAAAGGGAAATCAGAAATGCCAAAAATGATTTACTGACCCATCCACTCAGCTCTGTACATGTGTGTGCCTGAGCATCTGGCATCCATGTGCATGTATGCATATGTGTCTGAATTTGAAAGAAAGAGAAAAACCTTCTTGCAAAGAGGGAAGATAATGAGAAAATGTCCAGCAAGTTATTGCTGCATTTATTTTTGTGTGAGATTGTATCTTTTTCTTGAACAAAATCAAATAAAAAAAGAAAAATGTTTCTTAGCACTGTGAAAGTCAAACCCTATGTTCATCCCATTTCTAGAGACTTCAAAAGAGAGCTTTCATTAACGGAAAGTTGTGATGTACAGCAAACTGGATGGCTCCACATGCGTTTGCAATTTCTGTATCTAAACCCACATGTTTTACATTCCTTGGGTTTCTTCCCCGAGTTGTCTTGAGTAAGAAAAGGGCAGGCGGGAGGAAGGAGCTGCCGCGCCAAAGCTTCCATGCGGCAATAAGCCCCACTGCCCACAAGAAGGCACTGTGTGTTAAAAAATAGGAACCTGCAGGGCTTTCTGGAGGGAATTGGCTTTTTCGTTCCCGACGACGTTAAAGACCCAGCACACGATGTGTGTGTTTCTTCAGCGTCACGAAGGACAGCTGCCTTTGTCTGCCTGCAGATGTTTGGCCAGTTGCAGCTTGGATGCTTGACCAGTGACTGAGATAAGCTCTTCAGCCTTACACAAGGAATTAACTAATATTCTTGTACATCATCCCCCAGAAAGCAACTTGTAACACTAAAACAAGCTTGACGAATTTGAAGATTTAGTTAAAGAAAAACATATTTAGTTCTTCCTTTGTTATATTGTTTTTGTGATTACAGTATGTTTGCGTTTGTATAGGCGCTTCACTTTTCCCTCGTGATTTAAATCCCCCCTCTGCTTCATGCCACAACAAAACAATTAATCCTTTGTTTGCAACATTAGACAGTTGTCATGGAAATTAATATGATTTCACAAATTCCGAAGTATGAACATTTTTGGATCACATATTAAGAGAATAGGGTGTCATAGACAGACCATGTCTTTTACAAATAGCTTGGTACGTAGTGAATGCATCAGAAAAAGGGTATTTTGGAAGAATATAAAACTTTTAAAGCACATAAAAACCTAAAGTCTTGCCTTGGTCTAAAATATTTGAGCATTTCTCCCAACAAGCAAGTTGTACTTTAGAACTTGAACATTCCTCCAAACAGGAAAATTGTACTTTAAATCATGTGCAGCTTTTCGTTTGCACAGAAGATTTCTCAATCTCTTTGTCTGGATTTGAACTTGTCAGCTAGGAGAGCAGAATTGAGACTCTCCTTCTCCTTTGACAAGTGAACTATTTGCTGACAGAGATGAGCAAGGGAGTGGACAATCTCAACAGCGTTTTTCTACAGCCATATTTTGTTCCCCTCTTCACATGAACACGAAAAAGCAGAAGCAGCTACACTGAAGAAAGAAGTGAAGCTGCTCTCTATGATATCTGTATACCTCAAATTGTTGGAAAGTGTCATGGGCCAAAATTCTCCATGATGACATGGCTAAAGGCCAGCACAGAGCCATGGTACAAGCAAGGTCACTGCAGACTTACAAGATCTACTTTCAGGTAATGTATAAACTGAGGCTCTGACACAATTCTGAATAAAACACTGTCTGAGCCTCATGAACAAGATGACAGATAGTGCCAGACTCCTATTTGGGTTGTGGGAGCTGCCAGACTAGCTCCATACGGCTGAAAGATGTTGTACAGAGGGATCTCTCAACATTATCAGAATTGAATTAAGTTGAACTGGCAATAACAACAGAGGTAGTATATGGAACTGCTTGCTTTCTAGCTGACGCCTCTTCTCCCAAATTAAATTAGCCTCCCCCCTGCCCCAGCAGAAAGCCACCTTCCCACAGCTCACACATACCACCTGCCTTGGGCTGTCAGGCACGAAGGAGACACAATTTCCTCCCTTTCACGTTTCTCACAACCACTGAACAGCATTGTATCACAAAGCACAAGCCAAGCTAGTGATCTTTGCTCAAAGATATGGAGATGGAGTTTAGAATGGGTATATTCACACCCCTTCAAGGGATTTTCAAAAAAATGCTTGCCAACACTTGCAACACTTATGTTCTTCCTCTTATATACATGCCACACTGATGTTAAGCATCTCAAAATGTTAAAAATGAAGGAAAGCTTGGGTGAAAATGCCAACCTTAGGTTTCACTAAACCCCACAGCAGCCCATAACCTACTCAGCATAAGAGGGAACAACAGGGCAAGTGTTCCTTTGCAACACAGGAAGCCAGTCTCAGTGATAACCACCAGCCGACCCTTTTCTGCCATGAAAGAGAAGTTTAGATTTATTAAAAATTATTCCTCAGGTATTCTAGACTATGTCTAATTCCACTTTTTCCATTAGTATTTCTGGTAATATTAGAAGGTTTGTGGAACACTGCTATCTGAAAACCAATATTCCCTTGAAGCATTTGTAGTTAAATCCCTTGAGGACACTTTCAAGGAGAACTGGTTCAGAAGACAACTTTAATTTTACCTCTTGGGCACACATCTCACATCTGGATTCAACGCTGGAGTGGGGCCACAGCTTGTAAAAATCTGTGTAGTTTTAACTCATGAAGCTACTACTGCTAGGCAGAAAGAGTATAATTTGTCTTTACTTTGATGAGTTTCTTTGTTAGATCATCAGAATTAACTGCCAGGACACCTGGATTCTGCCACAGCATGGATGTTAAACAAACACACCAAATTTTATGCCCACTATGAGACGCACAGACTGAATGAACTGTGTGAACACTAAACTGGATTTAAGTATGCCAAGCTACAATAATGTAATAACACAGTAAATCAGGTATAATGAAGAAAGTCTGAAACTCCACAAAGAGAACTGTGAGGCTGCACTTTAATCCAGTACAGTTATCCTACAGCAAGCATTAAGAGGAAAATGCCCTGAATCTGAGGACCTTCATTTCACCTGCATTAGCTGCCTAGGCCCTTTGTCACAATGACAGAGGTGATCCAATCACCATGATTTTGGAAAGGTGGGTGCCTTGAAAGAGCCTTTTCTCAAGCTATAGCCAGTTGCACTGAAATAAAAATGTACAAACCAGGTTCTCTGGAGTACTCCCTTGCAACTGTTCAGCTGACTACAGCTTGCAAATGCTCTGGGTTCATGGGTTTCCTTACTTGTGCCTTTCCCAAATGCACGCAGACCTGAGGGTGATGCCAACCACAAGTTACTGGCACCCCTTCAGATCCCACTCAACCCCTCCATTAGTGAAGCTTACAGCTAACAATTTGCATCCTACTATTTTCTTTATGCTTAAATAGGTCTTTCCTGAAAATGGATCTCTGCATTATCTGTACCAAAGATCATATGTAAACTCTCGAAGAACACTCAGAAAATACAGCACAGCTCATGCCAGTCTAACCTTGCTCATTAATAACTATGTATAGCATATGTTCATACCTAACTCTGGGACTGTACTTGTACAATCAAATTAACCTTTGGACTGCTGGTGTTTGGCCATAATGTACTGCATCTAGTTTTCAATTGCATATACAGTGCTGCTAATAGTAAAGAAATACTATCCCACAAAAATCATAATCACTGATAACAAAGCTGATAATGGAGTAGAATGTTTCACTTCCAGTACATTAATATAATTACCACCGAACATCCATAATCAATTGCATCTGTATCACAGAAAAATGCTCTTATTTGCAGCCTTTGCTGAAACTCAGCCTAGAAATATTTCAGTGGGGGTGGAAGGGATGAAACAGCAAAGGCAGGGAAAGAAGAGACAAGTCAGTAACTTTCCCAAGACACTGATTTAATTTAAAAGGGTAGTAGCTTTCTTTTAGTAGCTGGGCCACAGCATTGTTCCCACATTGCCTCTGTTAGTTCCACCCCATTGCTAATTACTGTTTGAATGTGATGTCCTGTGCAGAAGCTAAACAGAGCAGTCTCCAAAGCCTCCCCCAACTGACACTATCTTGCTGAGCAAGCAGGAGAGACCTCTGATGAGGGAGGATGGTGTATTCTTGTCAGGCCAGGCAGAAGTGACCAGCCTCCATCCACCCCAAACCCACTACATCAGCACTCAGCGAGAGCCTTCCCTACCGTGAGTGAGCACCAACAGCACGTCTAATCTGAGGAGACACCGGCAGTTGTTCCCAGTTCGCCTGTTTGCTTTGAGCAGCTGTCTCCACTGTCCCAGACGTTAAACCAACAAATGGGATCTGTGCTGACCTCAGGTTTCTCCAAATCCACATTGCAAAAACTTTCAGCAGGACCAGCAGATAAGTGTGAGAAACCTTGCATGGCTTCCATTTGGGTGGGTTCTCATGATGTGTGGATAAATCACCTGTCTCCATATAAGGTCCAATTCTCCTCTGTGACCAGTGAGTCTGAATTTCAACCTCAAAAAAAGCAAAATGCCTCTTTGTTGATGAAGAAATTATACAGGTGAGCTAACAACATTCAGAAATGCTGAGCTGATGTTCCTTTGACACACAGTATTGGTTGGCAGGGAAAAGAAAACCTTCCCTTTAGGTTTATTATAGTTAATATTTTTATTATAGTTAATTCTATATATAAGAATATCCCACTAGAAAATGTAGATTTTACTGTCATTAAATTAGAAGTTACCTTAATATAAACCCAGTGATATTTTTAAAATAGAATTATCTTTCATAACCAGGTTCAGCATTTAACCTTAAAATATCAGTGCAAGGGCAGAGAGAAAAAAAAAAAACAAAAAACAAACCCACAGAAAAAACCCCAAACCCGTTTCTCTTTCAAAATCATGGGTTTTGACTTTTTGACATTTGTTGGGGAATGGCATAGGAATTTCTTTCCAAAGCAATGCATCACTGCATGAATGTTTTGATAAGGATGTTGTTTTAATTGCCTGCTTTTACTTTAGGAACACATGGCAAACCGAGGTGTGTGTGCAAATACGGTATTCTCAGCACAGAACTGTGAGAGTGCATCTACAGTGAGCTGTTCTGAGGAGGAGAGCTGTGCTCTGAAGCTCTCAACAAAGACTAGACTTCTATTTCAACTTATGTTCAGCAGAGTTAAAAAAAAAAGCTCCATAATTTGTTTCTCATTTCTTACAGAAGAACAGTAAAAGAATGCTCATTGTGTAATATTTTGCTCCTTCCGTAGAAAAAACCTCACACAATGCAGTTTGTTTCCTTCAAAAGTGCAGTTTCTTTCACTTTATGTAAATCATCACAATCTTTTATTGCTAAAAGAGAGACCTCATTGCCAAGAGATGCAATGGATTGCCTGCTCTCCTGCAAGGGCTCTTGGCTTGAGAGAGACCTAGATAGGAACTGAGCAACACCTCCTGAGCAACGATGCCAAGACAGCAGCTGGAACCCATTACAGAGCAGGACAAGCCTGTCTAAACAACTGAATGCCAGGATCTCAGGGTATGAAAGGCTGAGAGGACATGGCCATAAAAAAACGAGGATCTTCATAAAAGTTTGGATCTTTGGGTTTAAAAGAAGTTTTGGTGGCTACTGAAAACACTCCTATAATTGTGTTGTTTTGATAATAATATGAAAGGAGCTATTCCCCCCTGTACTGCGGCTCTGAACAGTCAACGTCTTCTGAGAGAAAAATAAAAGAGAAGTAGACTGCAAGTGCTTCACAATAAAAGATGCAAAATAAAAGACAATTTTTGAGCTTAGAACTAGTAAATATCTCCTAACACCACTCAGGAAACAGAAATTTTACCCCAAAGTGTTGTG
Organism: Erpornis zantholeuca; assembly: GCA_013400515.1. Taxonomy (NCBI): domain Eukaryota; kingdom Metazoa; phylum Chordata; class Aves; order Passeriformes; family Timaliidae; genus Erpornis; species Erpornis zantholeuca. Next base: position 78,321 of record VZTN01031488.1, on the reverse strand, counting down.
ACCTGACACCCCTCTGTTGTGACATGACAAGTTTGCAATCATTTTCAATAACTATGACTTAGATTTCAATGAGACTAAAGGTAAGCAATTCTGTTCTGAGGAACTTTTGAAGGTAATCACTTTATGGTAAGGTCTCAGTCCAAACACTGGAGAAAGCTGAAAGATAGGAAATGTGTAATAACCATCTGCTGCTGGAAAACAATTCAAAACTTACCAAAGGACAGTTTGGAATAGAAATACTTCAGTTAGGAAGTGGGAGGGAGTGGGGTCTCCGTAATAAGGAAAGAGAACCAATCAGCTCAAAATGCAGCAGTCTGTGCAGCCTCTCCCTTAGACAGTTCCAAGATGCTGGTTTTCATCTGCAAAGTCCTTCCTTGCAGTGGTCCCAAACAGATGCTGCTGATTAGCCCACATCAGGAGCAGAGGAAGACTGAGAGGAAGATGAGCAGTCGGCCACAGCTAAAAGCCATGCCAGAGTGACTCGTCAGGAAAGACAGAGATGCCAGCACCCACTCACCAGGAGGATGGAATTCAAACCCTTCATTTCCACCCTACATATTCCCCCAACAAGGTAATCGCAGACTACAAACTAACCCTGACTGCCAAAACACCAGGACCTGAAATGTGTTTTGCTCCTTGTTTATGCTGTCTCAGTTTCTGTGAGGCACTCGGATAGACACTGGGAATAGATTGCTATTTAGTAAGGACTTATAGCACAGAATAAACAAGCGCAGATAAAAACCTGCTGTTTTCATGGTCTGCCAGACACAAGCAAATACCAGCGGCAACTTCCTCAAATTACACATGGATGCTGTTGCATTTGCCCCTCTTATTTTTGATAAACTTTGAGTCAAACAGCAAGGCTACCTTCTCAAATGGCCATCTATTTACCAAAGGCAGGGCAAGAGGAAGGTTTGGGCTACATTTTTCATTACGCAATGGCAAAAGCAAATGACCAGCAAAGCCAAACTCCACAAACAGCTGCAGCTGAACTCTACAGGCAGTGTAATCTCAGCAGGGCAACCACCAGAAAGCGGCAGAGAAGAAAAGGTGGGAGAGCTGAGGTGGAGGAAGGACAGCCCAGAATGAGAAACAAACTACCAGAGCAAATATGCTGGCAGTGGGTTAGTTAAAAATATGCCTCTGGCCTAGGTGAGCGACGGGGAAAGAAGAGAAATTGTGGCACCTCCTGGGAGGTGCCAAGCCCAGCCTGCCCATGGTGGGGAGTGAGGAACACTTCTGTTCTGGCTGTGCCTTTGGGCTGGTGTCAAAGCCCAATTCCTGCCACTCTGGGGTCATGAACAGACTTCTCCTGTGGCGAATGATGGCAGGACAACTCTGTAGTTCAAGCTTGAATTCAGGTGAGAGGAGTGAGTAATATCATCAGCTTCCTAATGAGATTGTATGTGTCAGGCAAAGCTTGCAGACATGATAGAGCTTGCATGGCACAAGAGAGGCTGCCCAGGCAGGGAGGCTAAAAACAGCCTCAAGCACCTGGGTCTGCTGCTTAAGTGGCCAGAAAAGACTGAGAAATTAGAAAAGGAAAATGGGCCCCAGAAAAGAGCCAAAAATTACATTTGTTCAGCTTCAGGCAGCTGAGAGATTCTCAAGTTTCTAGGTACAAAGCCCAATCCAAACTCAGGCAAAATAAGCTCATATTTTGAGAGCTAATGTCTGTGCACTAAACAAGGTGGAGGATCACACTTTGGGACACAGGGATATTGGAGAATCAAATATAAAAGTCAAGATGAGAAACAGGGAAATATGCAAGAAGGAAAATGGTATCAACAATTTCTGGCTTTAATCATTGCCTAAGAGCCAAGTGGAGCAGCTAAGGCATGTGATGACGGCTTGGATAGTCCTTAGGGACAAACTTGGCTCTCAGAGAAGGAAAACTACCCCTTACATGGGATGGATGGGAGCATGAGCAGGTTCCAACTATCATATTCCACCAGCAATTTATGGTGTTTGACATGGATGCACAATAGTTTTTGCTCTTCGATGCTGCTTTCCTTTTCTCCCGAGGGAACTTTTATGTATGCTCCTGTCCATACAGCTCAGAGAATTCACTTCTTAAGACTATAATTTTTAAAAATCCTGAGTTTATTTTAAGAACATGTACACAGCTTCCCTTTTCAGTTTGGTGGAACAGCAAGTAACCAACTACTGGCCTTGTCTGTTGTAGATTAAAGGTGATAAGGAGAAAGGCAGTCAAAGACTTGCCTTTGGAGGCTCTGCAGCTGTGCTGTTTCTCTTTGCATGTTTGTAAAAAGCCTACAGTTATAATCCCTAGTGGAGGTGGTGCTCCAACCATAGACCAAAATTAAATTAAAGTGAGAAGCACTGTTTGTTTGTGTCTGGGTCAAAAACTGTTGCAATCAGACCTCAACATTTCATGACCATGATCAGAACCAGATCATTTTACACAGGGGATGTCAAATACACCAAAATAGTTTGGAATTTTGCTTCATTTTTTATTCTCTTTTGCCCCAAACAAAAATATTTTATGTGATTGCACTGAACAGTTTTTGCATTTTCATGGAAAGGATTTCCCAGAATTTCAATCTCTATTGTAAAATAAACCTGTAGGCTAAATCTGAAAATACTTTCTTCTCTGAAAGCTTTGTGTGCAAGCTACACAGACCAAACTCTACACTCAAACAAACAGACCAAATTCTGTTCGTGCAGATTTCCTAATTAAAAAAAAAATTAAAATAATAATGAAATTAAAAAGTAACAAAACAAGAAAGAAAAATCCCGTGAAAGCTATTAGTGTATCCTAGATGCTTTCTATCTATTGGATTATGATAGTTGGCTCACAAATGGTTGCCTTGGAAGGCAAAGAAAATGGCAGAAAATTCTGAGTCCTCAATTGTTTCTGTAAATTTGGCCATATAGATGTAATATTTCCTTTAAAAATTACAATAATACTTTCCTTCCAGCCTTAGCTTTGTGCTAAAGCTGCACACTCCTCATCTGAGATCTCATTTGATTTCTTAATAGACATTTTACAAACTTGACAAAGGAGAACAGATCAGAAGTATAATCCAATCAGAATTATACTTAAGGTTATTTAGGTATAGACTATACTATACAGTTATACTTAAAAGAAATGCAGATGTACCAGGTAACACTTGCACAGTTAAGCACACAAACAACTGAACTCACACCTACTCTTATTCCATGATACACTTTGATTACATTTAAAGCATTTGCAACCCAGTGGAATGTAAACCCGTTTTAAGGACTTTCCCCTCACATTCTTACTTCATGCTATTAACGAAAGGAGTTATGACTGCTTCTTTTTAAATGTTCAGATTCCTTTCAAGGGTGGTTATATCTGAATGTAAGAATTACTGTAGTTTCTAATCCTTGATTTGATCAAAGTTCCATCATTCCTACAACTTCTTTATCCTTAAGTCCTTCATTTTTTAATAATCTGTAAACATTCCTTATTTTATACATTACTATAAATGTCATATATGGTATTCCATTGTTGGAAGATATACAGTAATAGACATACATATATTTTATGTATATATTCGTTGTTGTATCAAAGCAAAGATGGTGTGCATCCCCAAATAAGACAAGTTTACAGTCAGTAAGCCATCAGGGGATCTAAGGAGCAGAGCAAGACAGCTGAGATCAATGAACACATCTGGTCCCTGGTATGTCAGCTGGAAGTTGATTGCAATAGCTGAGCAAGGTTGGCATTTACTGAGAGGGAAGACAGAGTCCCCTTCTCACAATGTCTTGGGGCTTTAGGAATCCATGATTGCCTAAGCTTCCTTAGAAATGGTGCCTAATGAGCAGTGAAGCAAAAGGCAGAGATGCTACGGGGAGCCTTTCAAGCACTGATGGATAAGCTGGTGTGCAAAACATCAGAGCATTAGCAATCAAGCTGCTTAATTAATGAAAGACAGCATTGATGTGAATTATTCCAAATTATTCCTCATTTCTCCAAAATCAGCCTTGCTGGAAGATTTGTCTTACATTTAACTACAAGAAACTGAAATGCAGACCACCGAATGCTTAACTTAGCATTACAAACACAGACAGCTCTGCATTTAAAGGAATAAATTTTTTTCAGAAAAACTTCTGTGTACATCTGAGGTCTTACCTCTGAGATATCAAAACTGGTTAATCTGTCATGAGAAATAGCTAGCATACAGCTTCAGAAGTAGGGAAAGTCTCATCTTAAGCATTTTGAAATGCACACACACACACAACATCCTTATTCACAGAGTAGGACTGCACGGACAAAATACACATGACCTTCAGTCAAAACTTATTTGAAGGCAATTATGCTAACAGACCCACTGTTGGGAAACACCCAGGTAGTTACACCTGCACTGCCTAAGCCTGTGCCAGGAGTCTTTGCTAATACCTGTTTACATCTTCAGTTGATTGCTTTTTCCTTTTGTTTTAGGATTTCCACCTCCACGACCTGCTCCTGCAGTCATGTGGCTACCAAAGTTTCCACTACGAATGCTATTCCAACTGGTTGCAGTCAGTCAAAGCTGATGACTAGCAGCATATCATACAGGCATGGAATAAAGGAATTTCAGTCCTAAGAAATTGGGTTCCCAAGAATTCGCCATCAGCTTCAGTGGATTCAGAATTTCAATTACTGCTTCCAGGCCTTCCAGAAAACAAAGTAAAATAAACTTTGCAACATATAACCTTGTTGTTCTAAACCTTGAAGGGAGGAAATCGTAGTGTAGTACATATAAACTCTTTTTTTAGATTACTTAACTGCTTTTCTGTAAAAAAACCCCAAAAATTATGGGACAACTTATTATGAAAAATTAAGTAAAATAATATTTTTAATTTTGAACTAATAAAGATACTAAGACTTGCTAAGCAAGTCCACAGTATGTACAAGGTATTTTTTTAGTGTTTCATAAGACTTTTAACATGTGGTCTTAAAGAAACACATGTACAGCAGCTGTGCAGAAACAAAAATAAACTTCAGAACTCCAAGGACCCATTTTGAGCTATCTTTTAGGTCAATCCTCTACAAACTAAGAGTCTGAATCTGTACAACTTAGTAAACTAAAATGTTCATTATTTCAGTGGCTAAGTAACATATCCTGTGAAGTCTCCAATGCATAGAAACTCGAGTACCTGAGTCAAAGGTAGCAGGGTAGTCAGCTAGTATTTTTCACTTCGATAAAGTGAATTGCCAGTCTGAAACACTCTGCATCCCTGGAATAAGGAAAGGAGCTTTGATCTTCATTGCCCCATACAATCCCCTCCTCCTACAGGTTTCAACAAAATTATGCTTGGCACAGCCTCAGTGCTGAATCTGGATATGCCTTTTGATTCCCACCTCCTGCCAACTGCTATCTACACCTTCCTGGTCAGCTATTGTAAAGTTTCACACTATGATCAAAATGATACACCTCACTTTGAATAAAGGCTGCTTCTAAGCTTACTTTCTGTAATTTTAACATGATCTTCTAACTTACTGCTTTACAAGTAATACGGAGCAGGTCAATGAAATGAAGCATTTCCAGTTCAGGTAAATGGATTAACTTTCCAGCATTCATCCAGTACGGCACTGGAAGGAAGATCACAGTGACTTCATCCAGCCAATAGTGCTGCCAATTCACTGCTGAATATAAAATCATTTCAAGCTGGGGCTGCAAAACAAATGGAGAGGCTGCCAGCTGCAGGAAATCTAGGAAAGAGGGAAATGTGTTTTTTACCATTGAGAAGTTAAGGACAAGCCAACACAATGGTGAATTGCTTTGAGAGTGGGCTGAGTCACGAGACAGGTCTGGGGTGAGTTAGGGACAGGCATCAGCACAGCCCTCAGGAAATCTGCAGGTGGATGGGCTCCTACTATTTGAAATTACTGAAGCTCAGTTGAAGTTAACTCTTAATTAAGGACAAGTGTAGACTTAAATGAGGAACTCAGAAGACATCTGACCAAAACAACATCTCTCATGTCCATCTGAAAATAAAGTTTAATGTAATAATAAGTGTACACAAAAAATAAATTTAAACACCACTAATAGCCAGGGACAAGCTGTCTTCACAAACTTTGGCATCAGGTGATCTTTTCAAACATGTCAAATCTTGGCAGGAGATGTGTGACTTTTTATCACAATACCAACTCATGAAAAGGACTAGAGGGACCCAGGAAGTTCCTTTTAGCCTGTCATGTCCTTCAACAAATTCTCATTACTGTAGTGTGCCTCTCCATGGCTGAGACGATCCTGCCATGGTATGTCCGAGTGGTGCCCAGGAAGAATGATGTAAAAAGTGTCCAAATTAATCTTCAAATGTCTTCTCTATGAATACAATCACAGTCTGTAGAGGAGCATTTAATCAGCATCCATTCTTTTGCACTGTTCATAACGTGTGGAAGTTTTCCAAAGTATTTTGTCTTCATAATCCTCCTCTCAAAACTCCCAATAATTCGTATTTAGTACAAATAAACATATTCTCCCTTAGTCAACAAAACAAGAAATGTTTTGTTGTCAAGAAATGTCTTGAATTTCAAGATTTTTAATGCTATGAAAGTATAAAACACTGACTATTCAATCTTTTGTAAAGATATCAGATATTTGTGAGCAGGACTACACTATTTTCAAATTGATTTAGTTTAAACTCCTAACCCTGTTAGGATTTAGATTCTGCATTTTCTACTGAAGCCTTAGCAAAATTCTTCTCATCCTGTCAGCTGAAAGTTCTACTTTTTTCCTTCCATTAGTGTGTGAGATGCCATTAGTTTCATCGTCTTTGCAGGAAAAAAAAGGTGACAACTGGATTTTCAAAAGTACCTTCTGCTGTTTCCATACAAATTTTGCTTGCAAAGCTCATTTTCTTTTTTCTTTTTTTTTTTTTTCACTCTAAAGCTGTATTTAAGCATTTGTTTCCCACATTCTAGAAAGGCTTTTGCACATTACACATCTTCCATATACTTCTATGAAAATGTTGTTCTACTTACTCAGATGCTCAGCTGTTAAAAATATCTAATATTTGCTGTAAAAGCTACAAAAAGAAATAGAAAGTTTCCTAAAAACCCCACAACACAATCAAACAAATGGTAATCAAAAGGTTTAATTATTCTCTTGCTACACCCTTTTTCAGAAAGTCCTTTTGATTACTTATTTTCAGTAGTAACAGACCTGAGATGCTGCTCAACTAATTATAAAAACATACAGTTGCAGAAAGTTATTTCCTCTATCAAATGATATTTAGAAATCATCCTTTACATTATATATATACATAAAATACCTCCTCAGAACACAATCAGTTTTTATCCACTTCATATGCCTGTATTGCACCATTCCTCCTGACAGAGGACATCTTAATGCTTTCTAGTATTGTAGTAAACTAGCCCAATATAATAACCAGGCTTTTGCCAAATCAGGACCATGGCTGTATCTGTAATTTAAATGTTATTTTAATTATTTATTTTCTTTTTTCTTTTTAAATGTTTAGGGTTTTGAAGGTTAACCTACAAACAACCAGAACAGAAATAACTATGGGCAGATATAAGACAATTTTCACTAAATGGGGTCTGAAGAAGGGATGTTGCAGCAAGACCTAAGCAGATACCAGAAAAAGGAGAAACTGGCAGTGGGGACAAGAAACACTGGGACATGTTATCAGCCAAGTCAAGAATACATAATCACAGATCCCATGTCAGTGGCCAGGAGTTCAAAGTAAACCACAAATAAATGTATCATGTTCATGCATGTCTCCAAGGGTAGTTTAATGTTTTTGTTCCCTGCATTTCTGCATGTTCTACAAATAAATCATCCTGCATTCAGGAAATGTGTCTGGCCTCTCCACTTCTCTAACTCCAAAACATTTCTACTGCCAGTGCTACCATATGATCAAGAAAAAGCACCATCTGTCTCTTCCAAATGCGGTCTTACTCATTTACCACTTCCACCTTACAGTTCGCATATGCTGCTTGTCACATATTTTCTTCTTTCCCCCAATTTCTTTTCAAAGCATAGAAAAAGAAGAAAAAAGGACACCATGATGAAACGACATGTGGTAACCATGATTTAAGTTTTTTCAGGTTACTGTACAGTGATTAAACTTTCCTTTTTTCCAATTTGCACATCATCAGGGCTTCAGATACACATGCAAATATATCTCCCTCATTTTGCAACCTTTTGCTAATTAATTTCAGAATTTTCAGAATAGGAACACTCACTGAACTCAGAAGAGCATTTCCAGCATTATCATGCAACATTGACTCTCAGCTGTAGTTTTTTCTGGTGCTCAGATGTTCAAAACTTTTACAGAAGCAACTAGCAGAAGTGCCATTCTTTCTAAAACTGGATAATACCAGAATACACCCTTTTTGTGGTCAGAAAATTGCTGCTGTGTCTGGATGATGCAAAGAAGAAATAAACCTGCAGTTCTTTTTCATCTTTGGAAGATGTATACCAGAGCAATTTGCAGAATTTCCCTGTTGACTTCACGGCAAAGAAAAGAAGTGTCTGTCCCAGGCAGTAAGTATCCCAGTGCTTACATGGCGAAGACACAGCTGGGAATGGTATTTTCTTTTAGTTTAGAGAAGGTGAACGCTATGTAATGACAAAGTTTAACTAAAAATGGCAAATTTTTTTCTTTATGGATGAAGGAATATTTTCATTATTGTGAATAAATATATGTTTATATATATGTATATAGCGACACACACATATATATGAATGTATATATATATATAGACACATATATATGAGTGTATATATATATAAAATGTATATATATTAATGTGTGCATATATATACACACACACACACATACATAAAATATATATTCACATAATGAATATATATGTGAACAGAACAGCACCCTGTACCCAAGACTTACCATGAAACCAACCACAGATTGCATACCTCCAAAGAGCCAGCAATTTCAGGAGCACAAGGTGCTAAAGCACAAACATGACAATGTAATACAGAAGTAGAGAGACAGATTTGTAGATCTTTGACCTCTCAAACTTGAAAGAAACCTGGATCTCCGGGAATGCTGTTGAGCAACCTGGCATTGCGGTGGACATGAGGAGGAGCTCCTGAGGTGAACAGGCCCATACATACCATGCAGGGAGCTACCTGCACTCTCTGCACCCCTGCTGCCAGCTCCAGGACCCCTCTGATCTCAGCCCTGTGCTCACTTAGGAAGAGTCAATCTCAGGCTGCTTCCAGATTCCAAGTGGCCATGTTTCCATTGTTTTCTAGAAAAAGAATCTGAGACAATTTGAACTTGTCTGTAAGATGCTACAACAGTGTACCCAAGGGCAATACAGACCTAAGCTTCCTCTGCTGACACACCCCAGAGCTTGTCTCAAGCCTGTATCTAAGTGAAAATTGGCCTTTATATTCATGTAGAAGTTTGCCAATCTTACATATAATGCAATCTTATGCAAGATATTACCGATTCACAGAATGGGCAATTCAAAAAGTGAAATGGAAAACATTCCAGGGATCAACAAGTCACAACTCACCATTTATCAGCACCATTAAAAAGGACAGTATTAGCTATCTCCTGTGAAAAAAGGCAGTGGAGCATAATCTTGTAGTTCAAAACTATAAATCAAACACCTTATTTTCTGTAATCTTTCATCTTGATGGTTAAAAGTCTTCACAAAGAAAGCTTACCTAAAATACAGCATTCAAAATACTGTACCAGCTGCCATACTCCACATTTAGCATTTTCATACAGCTGATTGCAATATACTTCTTTACAGAACTAGTGCTACTGGCTCCTTGCCACTAGTAAATTGTTGATCACCTGTGGTCATGAGTACACTTTCCTGTAAAGCACAGACTTACCAATGCTCACAGATCTGTAAGTCTGCATTCCTGGCAAACACCTGTAATTCTTATGCATCTCAGACTGACTCACTGCAATAGATGTCAGACCCTTGTAGGATGGTGGACAGGCACCTTGTCTGCCCAGTTTCACCACATGGTATCACAGCAAGACATTACAGGCTGTGACGCAAAGGACTTGGCCAGGTACACCTGACTATTGCTGAGACTGTCTCATCTACCAGGCAGGTTAAGTTACTATATTTGTGGAACGGAGTTGTGCAGTCTAAAGCTCTGCCCTGTACTTTGCCCTCTTTTGTCAGAAAACTTGTGACACTTCTTGCAGACATAGGCACTTTTACCACCAGCAGCTGGGATTAAGCTATCTCATAATCAAATGTACATTTGAGGTTACACTACAAATACAATACAAGCCTGCCCCTGGAGATTTTGTAGTATTTTTCACAGATTGTGCACAACACAAAAATTATTTTTCAAGTATATATTGCCAATTTTTAATTAGCTATGTCACCTCTAGCTCCTGTACTACAATCAAAAAAGTCCTTAAATGCATAGCCTCCTTTTTTTTTTCATACAGGTAATAGGAGAAGTCATTAGAGGCAGGACTTTTTGAAATTTAATTTTTATGAACTGGAAACTTACTGAGATTGTAGGCAGCAATTACACTAGCAAAACCCTTGAAATTATTGAGTTCACCTGGTTCAGGATGGGAAAGGAAAGAACAGGAACAGAAAAAGGATCTATATTTAAGAAAACAGGCTGAGAAAACTAAGCAACTTTGTATACAAGACTACGACCAAATCAAAACTACAAGGTAAAAAGACTAAGAAAGTTACAGTTTCCAAAAAGACACAAATCCAGACATAAGCATAAATTTCCCCTATGAGGCAGAAAACCTAGAGAAACAGAAAGATGTCCTCTTGGCTAAATCATGAGGACTTTGCTGACTTCAGAAACAAAAAGTAATGGGAAGTGCTCAGCTCAGACCACTACAGATAAAATACAGGCACACAGGGGCAAAATCAGAATGAACAAAGGTGCTCTTAACATCCCCTGAGAGTGATGGGAAAAAAAGACTTGAAGAAGGAAAGAGGAAAACAGGAAAGGAAGGAAGGAGAAATTTCAGGTAGATGACAATAAAAATTGAAGATACCACTATTAAATGCAAGGCAAATATATCCACAGTTATTATGGAGAAGGTTAATAGACTTGATGCCTCTTTGCTGCAGCCTTTCCTAGGAAAGATAGCGTAATCAGATGATTAAAATAATCATGGATAGACAGAGGAAAACCAGACTAGATAAGCTGAGACATTTTCATGTCAGCTGGGCCAGATGAATTGCACCTAAGAGAATTTCAAGAAGTCAGTGAACTAATCTCAGACCCATTACAGGCTCTTTAAGGAGGTACAGGCAATGCCAAAGTTTCAAAAGGCTAGAAGGAGACAAGTATAGTGCCTGTCTTTAGGAAGGTGAGCGAAGGAACAATCTGCTCTGGCAAACTGTGCCGCACCATGGCAGAAGAAGCAAGTTCCACACCAGGAATTACAGACAAGTATCACGTGGGAGAAACAAGAAATAAAGCAGTCTTCTGCTTGCTCTGCAGAGATGACTCTTTTGCAGTATTGTTCTTCATTGTGACCACTGCACTTGAGGAAGCACATGGAAAACTTGGAGACAGCCTGGAGCAAAGTGTCCAAAATCATGTAGCTAGCAAAACCAAGAATCAGAGAGCTTGGTTTGTTTAGTCTGGGGCAGAGAAAACAGGAAGGAACAGGCGAACATTTTTCAAATACTTTTCTTAGTCATGTTTTACCTAACACACTTTTCTATGGCCAGTGAGGCTGGGATTAAGTTGCAGGAAGATTTAAGGTACTGGAAATTAGGAGAAACTTTTGTAGTAAAAGGAGTTACATACTTGATTGTCTGGGAAAGTTTTGGAAGTTTTAGGAGAGTTCATGGCACTTTTTAAGAACTGTGAAGAGAAACATCTAGTAAGAAGGGTTAGAACTGGGCCTGCTCACGGTTGGCAGATGCACTGAGGGATGCTTTAGGATCCTGTCAGACTCCATCTGTGTGTAAGACCTGGGAGCACTATTATCTCTCCCTCTAAACACACACGTACATAAATACCTTACCCAAGAAACTCTAACAGATGTATCAGTATGCAAATGCCTCTTAATTTAGTTTATAGATCTTCAGTCTATAATGTATCAAACAGAGAAGAACAAGGAGCTCAGGGCACCCCTTTATGTTACGGGTGGGAAAGGACGTAAGATTGCAGCTAGGAATTCTCCCAATGATGACCAACCTGCCCTAAACGGAAAAGGAACATGATCTGCCAGACACGACAATGTCGAATAGTTCCAGATGTGCTCCCAGTGAACTTGGCAGTAAAAATCTGGTAAAAATTTGTCAATGCTGTAATCTAGCTAGGGGATTTGTTGTAACAGAGAATAATTTTTACAGAATGTTCTTGGTCCAACCTGACATGTTGATAAGCATGGGGTACAGCAAGAATGCTAGTCTTGCCTGTTTCAATTCTGGCTGCCCACAGTGACCCATTTGAGCTTGAAAAATCATTTACATTGAAATAATTTTCATTAATCTCTTCATATATTGGGAGAATGGGATAGAAGTACGATCATGTAAGATGCTTCTAGAATGGAAGAAAACAATCATAACTCAAGAAATTACACAGAGAGTCAGGAAACTTGTTTCTAACCCTGTATTTCGTGGCCCTACCCTTTGTTATACTGAATGTTTCACAGTCTCTGTTTTCACATCCACAACTCTACAATGGGGATGAAAGCCCAATCAATCTTTATATGGAATTTTGAGATATAAGGCTGGAAGGTAAGAGTCAAAGTCCTGCACCTAGAAATCATGAATGCATTTATCCAAAGGTACTGCTGATTATATGAATAGGGTGAGCATATTAAAGAAAGGCATGAAACAGAGGATGAGATCTTCTTCCCCACTCTGGCATCATGATGTGGTACAAGGGAATCTGACAACTCCTTACCTTTTTAAGGAAGACTTTCTGGTACAAAACTCTGACAGATTACCAAAAGATATCTCTCCAAAGAACCTTTTCACAATTGCTGGCATATAAAAAGTAGTGTTAGGAGAAGAAGCTGACACAGAAATGCTAAACAACTTCATGCCCCTTTTAGCAGCTTTTGGATGATGCACTAAATTAAGTGTGCCCCAGCTTGTTTCTCTTAAGACTCTCCCATCCCTGTAATAGTGCATTAAGTAGGAAGACAAAAGGTGATGCTAAAGGTACCCAAATTCAACAGTCTCTCCTCATTATGTTTTGCCTTTGTCTTTACTTCTTAAGACCTTAAGAAGCAAGTGGACCAAAATTGTGTTCAGTGTATTTCCATTTTTCATTTGGAGAATTTTGTGATATGACAGACTTGTTTTCTTGTTGTATGAAAAGTTTTGGTCAGGGGAAAAAAAAACCCAACAAACAGATAGACACTGATTTACATACATACATCTATATCTCTATCTATGCACCTACAGTAGAAGCACAGAATTACAAACCTGAAGGATGAAAAATTCCTACAAAGTATCCGGTCTTTCCTTTTTGCCAATAAATGGAGCAGGACTAACAAAATTATGTGTGTCTGACACAGGTGGGATATCTGAAACCCTTCATTTCAAGTCAGAGATAGCCATTTCCTCCTGCTAGAGCATCTCTTATAGTAGGGAATAGAGTTTTGGTTTTCTCATTAGGAGGGGGAAATGATCCTCACGAGAATCCTCAATCTCATTAATTCTTTACAAAAAATCCCCCCAAAAATGGAGCCCTAAACTGAGAGTGAATGTGCTTTTTAAGTCATGGTAGATGCCAGCATTCTCTAAGGATGGTTATCATAGACAGACCAACAAAGGTTACCAAAATTATGGGACAGATTCTCAGCTGGATTAAAACAACACAGATGCTCATACTTACATGGACTACCCCAGTTCATTCCTGTTAAGAATTTTCCAGTTGTTCCAGATTGATATATCCATCCACCTGAGAGGTTAACAACTTCAAGCCCCTCAGATACCATGATGACAGCTCCAAAGACAAATGGAAATTGTGCTCTTTACTTGAAAGCTCCTCATCATTACTTACTACTTACATAGCATCAACTTTGGGACTTGACACAAACTGAGTCAAGCCCCAAGATCAGTAACTACCTACTGCTGCTGTCATTCTATTAGGTGAGCAAAGCTGTAGCCCCTCTTTTCCATTTAATTACATCTGTAAACATAAGAGCATAGAGTAGCATAAGACCATTCTTAAACCTAGGCTTTGTGCGCCCGCTTTCTACATAATGAAGTGAAAACAGTACAGAAATATTTTTGGAAACGTAAATATACTGGAGGAAAATCAAATATTTTCAGTATCTAAAACCCTTACACTGGGACCATCCTGGAAATTTGAGAAGGCAGAAAAGAGACAGTAAAGCCTGCATGAACAAACATACCTAGCCGCCTGGAGCACAGCTGCCAACACTATTGTAAACAAGACTTTAGGTGATACAAACTGTCAGAGCCATTGCAGAGGCATAAAACAAGATACTGAAGATCTAACAGAAAAGGCTGATACTAATAAGATGCTTAAACTACAAAGCACACAGCTTTCATTTGAATTGGCTCTGACCTGACTCAGCTGACCTTGAAGAGCAGAGGATTTGAAATTGCGTAAGTGGGAGATGGAGAGGAATGGATTTTCAGTTCACTCTGGGCCTTACAGAAGTAGCCCCACACCTTTCTTTTAGCAATTTTCTGGGCAAAATGCCCTTTTAATCTTCTTGCTAAGAAGTAATAACATGCACACCAAAGCCAATAATTAGCACATACAAGCAAAATCACAGAGAACATGCATTCTTTTTATGGGTGAGCCTGACTCCAGGTGCTGTTCCCCATGGAGTCAATCAGATAGAGAAAACAGAGCTGGCATTCACTGCATCAGCAGATGTTAGTATTCCAGTGCTCAAAACAACACAGTGGATTTGGTTTCCCATATTTCAAACTACACAAGACATTCCAGACTAGTAAGTGTCTGCAGGGCAGAGGAATGGCTGCAAACTAACATCTGCCAACAAAGAGGAAGGTTCTTTCTGCCATAATTATCCATTGTTAACCTCATGGTAGACACTGCCTTTTTCAACAGTTTGGACTGAAATATCTGGATGTTTTAATAAGCTCATTTTTTATTTTTATTAGCACAAAATATTTTCTGATAGTTGATATTTGTGTTAGTCTCAACTTTTTTCAACATAGGCTTTAAAGGTGGGAGGTATGACTAACTTGAATTTTTCAAGCTTTTGGTGCCCAGCATGTAATACTTTATTATAGTTTGGATATCCACTAATTAGAACCAAAATAATATATTTGGACATGTTGAATTTCCACCAAATTTAAAAACTTTTCTAGCTCAGCTTTAGTTTTAGACAGTTTCAGACAGTTTAGTACCCTTAATAAAGGTCACCTCTGGTGACCAGTGATGGAACCCAAGGGAACAGCATGAAGCTGTATAAGGGGAGATTTAGGATGGATATCAGGAAAAGGTTCTTCACCCAGAGGGTGGTTGGGCACTGGAATATGTTCCCCAGGGAAGTGGTCACAGCACCACCCTGACAGAATTCAAGAAGCATTTGGACAATGCTCTCAGGCACAAGGTGTGACTCTTGGGGATGGTCCTGTGCAGAGGCAGGAGCTGGATTCAACGATCCTCCCTTCCAACACAGCATATTCTGTGATTGAACATGCAGAACCTGTAGACTCTTTTTCTCTTTCTGAAGATTACCAAAAAGATACTTGTGACATCACACCATTGCTGCCACGACTGCAAGAAAATTGGCATTTGGTGAGAAAGAGGTACTTAGCTTTCATGATAGTGGATTTAAACGAACTCTATGAAGAGCTGCATTTTGGTACATGGATTAATTAATGCAATCCCACTTTCAGCTGAGGAAGATGAGTGGGAATAAGAGTCCTTTAGTTTCCAAAATAAAGATAACATAACAGGTACTGAATTAGTGAACATTGGCAGTAGTCCTAAGCAAGGGGAGATAAAAATGTGAGAACACTAGGGATTTAAGAAAGTAATGACATGCAGCTCTGGCAATGTGGTAGTACTTATATGTCTCAAATACCAGACTTGCACAGAACAAAGTTTTGAAGGGGCTCTAAATGCAGAGAAGGAGAAAGCTGTAGAAATAAAGGAGATGGAGCTCATGGTCTGAAGGAGTGAGAGACAGCAAGAGATTTCCACAATCTGATACAAAAAATAGGTTGTACTAGCAGAAGAAGCAATTTTGAACTTCAGAAAGGCATTCTTAATATTTTAGGTCAAATTACTCTATTATCAGAACCAGATGTTATATTACAGTAACCTTCTCTTTAAGTCACAGTACCTACTCCTTTTCTATAAAAAACCCTCTGTGCTTCCATCTATTTCAAATATCCCTTAGCCTTCCAGTTTATAAATCCCAGAATACCCCTGTCCCTTACACTGCTATTGTTGCTACAAGATCCACCACTAGCTCTGCAAATCTTCTAATGCTCCAATAGCTGGAGAACTCAATGGCATATCAGGGAAGGCTCACTGAGAAAAGCAGGATCTTTTATTTCCTTTTAGTGGCCATTACAGATGCAGGCACTATCCTAAGCCATGGTGTGTTCCTGTATGCCCTTCATACTTCCTTGGGCTTCTGAATAATTTCCATCTAAGACAAAACAAACCTCAAAACCACCTTCCTCTCATTCCTGTTCAGGTTTGGCATTTCCAAAGTTCAAGCACAATCTCCACACTTCTTACAGTATTCTCTTTATGTTTTACAGGAACAATTTTAAACTACAGAAAATTCTACAAATAGGTAAAAGTGCTGAGTTCAGATGTTCATAAAACCTGAGTCACTACATTCCTGCAAAAGAACAACAGATGTTTTCAATTTGCTTCTGTGCTACTGTATTTATTTAGCTACCCTTCCTTATAAGAGCAAAATTCAAAAGGAAAGGGGAATGCATGGTAAAACCAGGCAGCGAGTCATGAGAACTGGATTTTTAATAGAAAATGTCTCCTTTACATGAGCAGTTTCAATACCGTCATTTCTTTATGGAAGAACCCTCCCCACACATAGAAGTATTGAAAGCAACTGACCTCTTTAAAGTTCTTCAAGCACAAATATTAAAATAATGGAGCAAACCTAATTTTTTTCTTTCATAAAGCAAAAACAAGACTATGAGTTGGATTTGACACATTTTCTGTGTGTTTGTAGCCAACAGCAAGGTCAACACCAAGTGAAATGAAATGATGAATCCTGGGTGGGGGCTGGGAATCACATAAAGGAATCTGGCCTAGCTCTCTGGTTAAAGCAATGTAATTACTTAAGGGTGTTGTGCAGTCAGTTAATGTCTATGGTATGGACTAGCAATCAATTATTTCTCTTCAAGGCATTTTTATAATGCATTTTTATATTTTGGTGTAAAAAGAAAACATAGTTACTGCACTAACATTTTTCAAATTATATATTAAGCATTTTTAACATGCTCAGAAAAGCATGAAGTGAGTTTGCTGTTACCATAAATTTAAAGAATAGGTGAAATTTGATTGTACGATGAAATTTTGGTTATACAAATAAATTTGTTTCAGTTATATATTTTGATTAATTTAAAATATGCGTCACTTAAAGCTTTGGGGTCATATGCAAAATATTTGTAAAGGCTTCATACATACCCACTCAAGGTCTTGAAATAAAGCCTTCTTTGCCTTCCTTCATCCCCAGCTCTGTCTCTCCCACCACACCCTCTCATCCATTGAGCTCTCTGCTATTGCCAAGGTCTGGAGAAAGCATGGGAAAGGAGATGCTTTGTGTGGAGCGGCTGGGAGGTCACCCAGCACATAATTGCTCCCAAGAGGTGTGCTCCGCTCTCAGGCTCCTTGTCTTCAGACAGCAGGGTGGTCGACTTCAGCACCCTGTTCCACTTGAACTGATGAGACAGGCCACCAATATTCCTGTTAGCATGAGCCAACTGCTCAAAAATAACAGCCTAAACTTAAGCAAACTGCAGTCAGTAGAAAGGGAAACTGTAAAAGAATGATACAGTCATGGGAAATCTCTCCTAGCAAACCCATATTTTGCAACAACTCCAACTAGTGAGTTATTGGAAGATGTGTAAGAGCATGCAGTGTATCAGCAGCCACCTGCTATCACATGACTGCATATCAAGTACAGACTTTTCACAAGTGAAGTCTGTTGTTCCTTTTATTCCGTTTCTTTCTGAGGTAAAGAAACACCTGGCACAGCCACTAACATCAAAACACAGCCAGCACTTATAAAAAGATACATGTCTGCTTTGAATGATCTAAAATGAGAAGCGCTAGGTTGCCGAATGCACGCTGAGTTCTTTGGACAATGCTTCCATTTTACAACATAGTTAGGTATCATGGGATTCACAGCACTAGACACTGAATAAGAGAGAAACATCACAAAAATTTAAACTTGCATTCTACTGTAGGATGATTAACTTCATGTGGATTTATGGGTTTATATTGAGTTGAACTGCAAAGGATTACCTAAAGCTTTGCTTAGAATATCATGTAAGTTTTATTTTTAGCTTAGAATATCTACCATCTCTAAAATGAGATTGTACCAAAGACAAAAGAGAAGTCACTTTTTTATCCATAACAGCAACATCAAGTAGAATTAAAGGACATAAGATACTAGTATTGTAAAATTCCTAAAATAGCCTAAAAGAGGATGAAACCTGACATTATATTTTAAACCATAAAGTATCATCCTGAAATCCACCATTATAAAGAGATATTCACCTTATCGAATGGCAGATTAACATTATAGCAGTAGCTTTCAGAAAATGAAAGTATTTGAGTTAAATTTTTTATCACTTCCATCTTTTTCATGGCATGGGAAAATCTAAGGGCTGAACACTGAACTTTTTATGTTCATCTTTATGCAAGATACTATTGCTGGCAAAGCTGCAGCAAAAAGAAAACTCCTCTTATAACCTCAATTTAAGTTCAGACGGATGTACATGGTACAAAGCCAGTGAAGTGATAAATAGTTTCTGGCAGCTCACCCTTCCTACCTTGAGTAGTGTTACAGTTTATCATTGGGACTCGCCATTCACCACAGGAAACAGGGGAAGCAGTGTCGTGTTGTCTCAAGCTATATTCACAGATACTTCATAGAAATCCTTGGCAAATAGTCAGCAAGTACTAAAAAGCATAAAAAGTGTCTTTATTTTACGAACAGATATATCTCAAAAGGATCCGCTAGGAAGCCCAGGAGAGGGGAAGCCAAGGCTGAGGTTAAAATAGCTGGTTTATTCACTTCTGCACAGAGCACAATAGTTTTACTGATTCAATCCACTAGTCATTTGCTAATTTTGCACCTTGGAAATGAGTATGGACACACATACAAATCAACATTTGCAGAAAAGGCATGTGAAATTAGTATTTCTCAAAGCAAATATCAGTTAAAACATTTTAATGATTCTCATTACTACATGAAACACTTCTTTGACAATATTGTAACTTAAGAGCCTAATTCTGCAATTATTACCACCAATAACTCGCAGCAGCAAACTACTTCACTTGACAGTTTGCAAGAGTACAACTGAACTCTACTTATGGAAGAGGACCTTCAGAAATCTGCAAAGTCGTCACTCTCCCAAAAGCAGAAAAAGAGGGATTAATAAAAATACTCTCTCTTTTCTTCAGTGCCAGCCCTTAGCAAAACAACATTCAGAAAATCGCCTACAAATCAGTTCCTAAAGGGGGCCCACAAGAAAGCTTGTGGAAAAAAGCTTCTTCCACAAGAAATGGACTTTTTACAAGGGCATGTAGTGCTAGAACAAGGGAGAATGGCTTTAAACTGAAGGAGGGTAAGTTTAGACTGGGTATTAGAAACAAATTCTTTACTGTGAAGGTGGTGAGGCACTAGAATAGGTTGCCCCAAAAAGCTGTGGATGCCTCATCCCTGTTCAAGGACAGGGTGGCTGGGGCTTTGAGCAACCTGGCCTAGTGTAAGGTTCACTGCCCACAGTAGCGGGTTGGAACTCAATGATCTTTAAGGTCTCTTCCAACCCAAGCCTTTCTAGGATTCTGTGATTCTGTGAAATGACTTGCCAATAGAAGTATGGCTGATGCTACTTTTCCCAGATCTCAGGTTATTCCTCTTTTACCACCGATTTTTAGATGGCAATTCCAATTAGAGAAGCTAATAAAAAAATAACTCATTTGAAATTAATGTCATAGCCTAAATGACCCCTGATGTAATGCCACTCAAATCAGTTAAATTGCTCCAGGAATTAATTGGCAATGTGTGTAACGTTTGTTATTTGAACAAAGAATGAAAAAAGTGCCAAATTTCTTGACACTGTATTTCTAATTAAACCAGTCATTGTGTGAGCCTTTACATCTGCAGGATTCCTCATGGAAAGAACAGATCATGTACAGCATAATGAGTATCAAATGCAGTAAAAATGCACAATAACCTTTGTAGTGCAGAATTTAGAAACTGGCTGTTCATTTGTAAAATATCTGATCCTTCTCCCCTTCCCAAAACCAAGACGTCTTCCGCACAGGAAAATAAAATTCAGTGAAGTTAACTGACAAAATAAATTCCTTTTGTTATTGACAAAAATAAATTCCTGGTGGAGACAGAAAAACACAGTTCAATTTCATGACCATAATAAAAACTGTTTAGTAACATCTCACACAACAGAGGTAAAGCCACTGCCACATGTTTTTGCTGTTTGCAGAAGGCTCACCATCAGATCAAACCTAATCCTCAGAGCTCTCAAAGGGTCTGTTTTTAAGTAAGCAGTAAGAAACAGTGGTAGGAAAAGTGCAGGGAAGGCATGATCCAGCATGGCTCAGAGTGCCTGTACCTTGACTTCATGGCCCACTGTGCACCCTGTCCCCTCTACACCACCCACTGACAAAGAGACAAACCCCCATATAGGTTCAATGCTGTTAACAAACACCATTACTGTCACCAGCACAACTCTGGAAGGTCCCAAAACCTTGTTCCAGTTCCTCCTAAATAGACTGGATCAAGCCAAAGGCCACGTGTGTCTTTTCAGCTACTTCCTCATCATCTACAGCTCCTAATCATGCTGATAGCCTCAGATTCCAATGCCTGAAAGATGTCTTTGTTCCTTTCCATCCTACCACTTTTGCCAAAGCCCTCTACAGTGTGAAATGCCTGTGATGGAGCCCTTTCTTAGGTCATCAGAAATCTGGTTTCCCCCTCACCCCCTCATTATTAATGTCCTGCTTCACAGAACCATAGAATAGTTGGGTTGGAAGGGACCACACAGATCTTCCAGTCCAACCCTTCTGCCACAGGCAGAGACATCTTCCACTAGACCAGCTTGCTCAGAGCCCTGTCCAGTCTGGCCTTGAACACTTGCAATTATGCAAATGATCCACAACTTCACCAGTAGATCTAGACTGAACCTTGCTCATTTTAGACCTCACTGACAGCATCTTTGAAGGAATACTTTGATAGTGTGGAGAGAATTTCGTAGCAGGTTTTGCCTTTCTATGCAGGAAGACTGCAAAATTATCTGGGGACAGTAAAGTTACACATTCTTGAAAAACAGATTAATGGCCAGCATGCATGTAAGACTGTCACAGGCACATGATAAAAGACTATCACACGACTACAACTCATCTTGAGGCTCTCAGCTCTCTACAACATCCAATGTACAGTGTGGGAAATGCGAAAGATGAGAAGGCTTTAAGATTGAGTGAGAAAAACAGGTTTCAGAAATAAAACAAAGATTTTACATTCAGCTATAACTGCAAAAACTAGAAGGTAGAAGAAGATACACTTATCTAGACAGCAAGGACATTAAAACAAGGGTTAGTGTCAAAAGGTCTGGCTCAGAGAAGTCTTGAAGTTGCAGAATATGTGCTTAGCAAAGATACTGAAGTTTTAAGCTTAATAATGGAATATTGTGCATTGTTATTACAAGACATACAAGCAAGTATTGTTTGTAACAGGTGTACATGTGCTTTTTAGTGACTGGTTAAAACAACTGTCTGTAAACTTTAGAAGCTTGCTATTGGCTGAAAAACTTTTAAGAAAGTTCTGTAATCAAGAGATTTAGGGTTATCAGCTCAGGCGTGAGCTGTGTACCATCTCTTGTGTACATGAGGCTGATGCCTCAATGACATAATAAAAAAGCTCGTGGAACGTCTGCCTGTGCTCCCATCCCGTTTGCAAGGTAACGCTGACATAAAGGACTATAACAGATATACTATTTTATATGGAACTACAGATACACATAACCTGCATTTACACTAGATAAAATATGATAAATGAAGTAGGACACCAGTGGACTCCTTTTTTCATTCAGTAACAGACTAAACGAGAGAATCAGTTAACCACTCTAAGACTGCTCTTGCCATCATAATAGAGTATTTTTAAAGTCAAAGGGGCAGACCACAATGAAATCCTATGCCTGATAAATAAAGTATTTTGTACACAATCTCAATTTTTTGAGACTGGAAATGCCATTATCAGCACGATCTGAAGTATGCGTGTCTGTGTGTACATATGCACGCATATGGACACATTTTAATGCTTAGAATAATGTAACTGATCACTTTCCAGACAGGAACATGTGGCTCCCTTTCTTGCTGTGTGTCACACAGCCAAGCAATGAATTTAGACAGGCTTTTGACTTGGAGGTTTGGGTTTATTATTTTTTTAGAAGTGCCTATTTTAGAAAATGTTTTTGCAATAGGAAAATGCCTCTAAGTAACTAAAGAATCATGACACATTTTGAAGACAGCCTCAAGTTACTTGCTGCTATTAAAGCCAGGTACTGAGCAGGAAGGCACATAAATGTCTAGCTGTTGGGTGTATATAGCATGTATACTATACAATTACAGAAAGAAGTCTTCCTTCTGGTCATTTTTTAACATGATATAATTCATCTGTTTGAGAATGATGACAAGATTTGAGAAAGCCTCAAAAGAACAGAAAAAAAAAGTGCAACCTGACTTGGCTACAAGATTCACTATGCTTATTTCAGCTGATTTTTTCTAAATCCCAGCTTGCAACAGCAGTTAGCATAAAAAAAGCACATCATCATCCCAAACATTTTTTATCAGTCTGAAAGATAGCATCTCTACTTGCTGATGCACATTTTTTAAGAGAATGAGGAATGTTTCCATTGGTCTGGGGACTAAAACTTTTACTAAATAGGAAGACATGGAAACTATTTCACAAAGCCATGAACCATCTCGACTCCCATAGGATGAAGTGAATGGATGGAGAAGTACACTTAAACGCTGTACACAGCAGGTGAAACCCTAGCTCCGTAACACTCAATGAGAGCTCTGCCATTGGCTTCAGGGCTGGGACATCACACTGCTCTCTCCCACACTTTTCTTTTGAAATTAACGCATTTTTATGCTTTCCAGTCTTTATTAGTGAAGTCAGTAATTAGGGCCTTTTGCTATTTGATGTACAATCTCCTTTTCTCCCGATATTTTAGCAATTTGTTTCAGTAACGCCTCTGTATCTGACATTTATTAGAGCACAAATCTATGTTAGATACTTGCTAGCTCATCAGGCCCAGCAGCAGACTACTTGAGTCAGCTTGACAAACGGCCAGAGTTCAGAGTCTTTCCATAAATAATGACTTTGTGTTGTCAGTTATTTTGGCCCACGCTTACAGCAATGAGTTTCCAGAGCAGATGGAGCTGCTCTCGGCTGCCATCCCCTGTCTTCTGAACTTCCTGTTCTGTGCATGGTTCTCATCAGCACCCATTCTGCAGAAAACACCTACTTCATAAAGTTGAAATATGTCTTTTTGAAAGCAGAAAGAAAATGGATTAACATCTTCAGTGGTTATAGAATTAAGAAAAAAACCCAAACAAATGTGCATTTGAATGAAAGTTTTAGCCACACTGAAAGCTGTGCATTGTTTCAGTTCAAAAGGAACCCTAATCTGAGCTTCAAATGGACTTAAATTCTATTACAGATTATTCAGAAACTTCATCTCTTTCATGTAAGAATTCTTTTATGATCTTTAATTCTTGCTCATATAAATGTTATTGATGTCACTCTTATTATTAACTTCTACATTCATAAAAATATTTATTAGTTTCTTCTGTCTTATAATTTTGAGGGCTGATTTGCACAGCGGTGTCTAAAGTGACCTTGAAAGTAAAAAAATGCATCAATTCTCTGCAAACCACCTCCCCTGCTGT
>VZTN01031488.1:17789-49956 GCA_013400515.1 Erpornis zantholeuca | reverse complement strand
TTTTGGCTCCCAAGCATATTTACATAGAGCATCCACCTCCTCCTTTTGCCTTTGTAATGCTATGCAAGTCAAACCAGCTAGTTCCTCATGTAAGATACTCCTGCTTTGCTCCCAATTCTTAATCATTCTCCATCCTGTAAAAAGCATGTTCCTCTTTAGCATCCAAAACCTCCTTCCTTAGCACACAACAAGCTCTCTTAACTTGTTCCAGCTACAGCAACTTTTCATGCATGTGCACAAACAGAACTAGAGGAAATCTCCTAGCCCAAATTCAGCAGCATTAATACCACATCTGCCTGGCTGTAATTTGCTGCCTGACATGCATGAACAAGAAGCTCTAGTTCAGGCTCACTTGTCTGTGATTCCTCGGCAATATATCACAGTCACTCTTTCCAGACAACATATCTCATTAGTAACTCCAACAGCTATTTTGACCTACAAAATTCTGCCTGATTTCTAGTTCTTTGATATTGTCCAGTTCCTTTCTGCATGACAGCCCACCTTTCCCTGTACTGACAACTCTGGGTCACCAGCAACCTACACGCATGCACCCCTAATAGGCTAAAGCCATTTATGGGACCCTACAACTGTCCTCAGCACACCACCACTGAAGTGCTTTGCTAGTTCCTCCCTAGATCCCAATCACTTCCCTCTCAGCATGACCCACTGACACCTCCACATCTGACAGCACTTTGTTCAAAAAACAGAGCCTTAAAAATAAGATCTGAAATGCGCACAAGTACACAGCTATTGAGGACACAGAGTCCTTGCAAATGACTTTCTAAATCATACCTGTTTTCTGAGACCTTTCTCAGACCTCTTTCTCAGGCACCAGGAACTGATGCTCCATTTCTTTGACTGCTTTGTTGTAGAACAGAAACTGCACATAAATAAGTCAGTTCTAAACAGACATTGCTTTGAAGAGACTCTTCTCAAAACTGATCTAGCTGGCAGATACTGAAAGAATTACTACTTTGGCCATACCAAATGCACCCTAAAAAACTAAACAGAAATACACGCTTCTGCAAAGTGGTATAAACTACCAGGTTGTTATCAGGGAGGAAGAAAGTTATCTGGAAGTGTCATTTATACTGACTTGAGAATGGTTATCAGGAATAAACAACGCAAGATCTGTTGCAGAACAAGCACATCCTGTTCAGAAAAGCTATATAAGGAAGATTCTGTGCCCCAGCCACAGAGGCTATATTATCAGGTCTTTACAGCACACTTGAAATAGAGCCCTGTGTAGTTCTGTTTTGAAAGCCCCTGAAAACCTATTGAAATGAAGGATAGGGAGAACTGAAGAGGCATCTTAATTAAACAGATTTGAAAAAATATCCTTCTTCCTTCCAATCATTCATGGACAAAGTAACCAGGCATTCCTACTTCTGCAAGAGTAAAATATTCAGGAGTTTTATTTCAGCTCTGACCCTGGAAACTTGGCCCTTTCATCTTGGTGTGGCAGAAGTATTTTGAATATGCTCTTTTCTTGTAAAAACAGAAAAGGAAAAAAAAAAGGAAAAAAAATCTTCAAACACCTGCCAACATGCCTAACATTGGAGCTTCACCAAGCAGCTTTCCTTCTGCAAGGGTTTGCAAGAAACTGCATGGGAACTTGCAGTAATCAGCTTCATTCAGACATCATTTGCTTGGAGTAATAAGACAGAGCAAAAGTAAGCTTAGTCTGTGGAAAGTGTAGAAGATAGGACCATGTAATGGATGCAACTAGTTGCTGTCTGATCTGTACAAAATTCCCAAATTGTCATCCCCTGGAGGATTTGGAAGGGCCATCTAGAATTAAAGACAACACCTGCCTGAGACAGCAGAATCCATTGCTGCCCAAGCACCACATGGTAAACACCAGCCTCTCAAAATGAGTTTGGTGCCGAATACATCCAAATCCAGCCCACGCTCAAAATTATAGCAGCAATTAGTAGCTGTTGCATTTTACTCTTCCAAGGCAAAGCACTGTGGAGAATATACAGATATTTACATTCAGCAGTAACTGGAACCTGGAGTTCACACCAGTTTCTCCATTTGACACATCCAGCCTTTGGCCTCCTACTTTGGTCCTCACCGTTCTGACCACATTCAAAGTAGCACCCAGCTACCAGACACTGCATAACCTTCTCGCACAGCTGTCAGGAGAAATGTTTTCCTCCTTGCCAGGCAAGTTTTACATTGGTCTTTATATTGTGTTCATAAACACAATATAAAGCCTGTATAAAAACTAACTGTGATGTAAAGTTCATAGAGAAATATGGGTGTACTTGAACTTTTTATGCCAAAAAAAGTTGCAACACCTTAAATCCTGAATTAANCTGACAGTCTGAAATATCAGTATGTGTTCCCTGCAATGTGACTGTTTGAGTCCTGCAAACTTTGCTCGGGCAAGAGCACAAGAAAGGAATTTAGCACTAGATCCTGCCTCATCTCTTCCAGCCATGGGCAGACTTTACAGGGCACATACCTTCATGGAAGTGCGTGAAGGTGCATATNAGTAACTGGAACCTGGAGTTCACACCAGTTTCTCCATTTGACACATCCAGCCTTTGGCCTCCTACTTTGGTCCTCACCGTTCTGACCACATTCAAAGTAGCACCCAGCTACCAGACACTGCATAACCTTCTCGCACAGCTGTCAGGAGAAATGTTTTCCTCCTTGCCAGGCAAGTTTTACATTGGTCTTTATATTGTGTTCATAAACACAATATAAAGCCTGTATAAAAACTAACTGTGATGTAAAGTTCATAGAGAAATATGGGTGTACTTGAACTTTTTATGCCAAAAAAAGTTGCAACACCTTAAATCCTGAATTAATGCTCCAGTCAGGAGTTTTGTAAATATTGCTTAGGTGACCTGTGACATGAAGCAGATCAGAGGATTACTGGGAGAAGAGTATCCTTTGATGTATTCAACTGTGAAATATGGCATTTTTATTTTTATTTCTACCACATCATTACTCCTAATAGAACATAGTTCAACTATTTTATATATATATATACATATATAATTCTGGTATTTGAGGATTTTTTTCTGACGAAATGGTGCTAACTTTAAAATCATGACACCTGACAGTCTGAAATATCAGTATGTGTTCCCTGCAATGTGACTGTTTGAGTCCTGCAAACTTTGCTCGGGCAAGAGCACAAGAAAGGAATTTAGCACTAGATCCTGCCTCATCTCTTCCAGCCATGGGCAGACTTTACAGGGCACATACCTTCATGGAAGTGCGTGAAGGTGCATATATGCACCGTGCAACTGAGTGTATCTCCTGGGTTCACACTAGAAAATTAACACAGAAGGTGTATCTGAAACACCTCCACTGATGGCCTTTAAACTGTCTACCATTTTAATTTCAGCATACTCATATTACAGGCAAGTAAGAACTCTGAACAAAATTCTTCATACAAAAACTCACAGTTTTGACTTTTTTGGTTTTTCTCCTGTTTTTTTCAAATTTTCCCAGATAACCTTGGTTTCTTGTATGTTCTTCTGGCTATTCACTTCCTATTGCTTCATTTTTTAAACTTGTCTATAAATTTATACAATTAAACGTAATAAAGAGAAGGATGATTTAATTTGTGTCAATCTCAATTTATGCAAAATAAAACCCTCAAAAATGCTAATAATAAATTAATTTATTTGGCAACTGCTGTCCAGCCTTAAAACACAGCTAATCTCCTACTTGCAAAAAACCTAATCAGATGTAATTTTTACTGGGTACAGGCCAAAGAGAGAGTTATATACTCTCCTGCATTTGAGTACAGTGAATTTCTGTACCCTATTTTCTAACTGCATAAGACTATCACAATATTTTTGTGTTTTCAAGCAGAATAAAGTGAAGAGGACTCTACACTGAATAGCTCCTTTCTCCTCCCATGATGATGTGAGGGAGGCCCATCAGTGCACTGCTGATGATCCAGGTTTCTGATGGCTACTGTTCTTCTGTCAGGAGCAGCAGGAATTTATCTGCAGAATCATTAAAAACTGGGATGAATTCCTGCATGGGTCATTGCTGGCCCAGGGCACTGCCCTCGCCTGTAACCCAGAGGTTTCCTGCCTGTGCTTACAGATCTCAACAGCCATCTCCCAGCCTCAACTTCTCTCTTCAGTACTTTACTTTTTGTGCCAGTAGGAAAGTAATGTTCATATTTATACTCACGTTCCTAAATAAGGTATGCTGTCAGCCACACCTGTTTCTTTGCTGAAGGAATTGTTTTCAGAAAGTTACATGTGAATGTAACTCAGCTGCTTCCTGAAATTCTTCCAGAAACCTTGGATGAACAGTGACTTAGGGGAATTATGCTTCCCTCCCTGGCTCATCTTTTTTTTTTTTATTTTAAAATAAATACCTGTCTCTGCTGGCAGTTAACCTCCATCACCTGCACTGACATGGTCATATGGAAAACCTATGTTAATTTCAGAGACAAGAAGAGGAATAAAAAACAGGTATTAAAAATTGCCTCAATCAACAGTTTCATTGAAGTTGAATTTTTTTTGCATATTAAGATTTGAAATTTAGATCACACTATTTTTTAAAGGGCTACACTTACATAATCACCCCCACTACTGTGCATTTGGTGCTGAATTTTCAAAGAACATCAAAGCACTAAACTGGCAGAAATCACTGGCTGAATCCTAGGGATCCATGTTTTTTTAAGTATTCATCTTTTGGCAGCTGCAGCTTCTTCTGCAGGTGCAGGGAGAACATTTTATTTAAGTCACTTTATTCATGTTGCTCAATTCAAAGGCTAGTTCACTTGAAGCTGAGAAAATCCTTGGTTGTTAGATACAGAGAACCAATCTCCAATTTATGGATAAAAAACAGATAGCAACGGATGAGGTCTAGTCAAGTGAAGCTTTTAAGACAGTATGATCTCTCAGTTCTATTATTAACAAGAAAAACTTGCATTTAAATTTTTCAAAATGCCTTTGAACTCAGTTTTTAAAAGCCTTCAGTGCATTTAAATAAGCTTTATATAACTGATTAAAAACAAAAACTTTTTGCAGTTTTAAAATTTAATTTCACATTTCATTTGGGCAGAGATTGATACCATTTATGGAGAAAAAATAATCTATCCAAAAAATGCGAACAGAGGCTAAGGTATGTAGTCTCTTAAATAAATGTGGCTGGGTAAGAGATAATTTTCTGGGGTGATGCCCTAAATGGCTACCTAAAAACAGAGAATAGATGGGAATAAGGGAGTAAAGGAGGTATTTATTTGAAAGGTCTTCAAAGCCTCCTGGATGTCCAGAGGCTCCTGACTCAGTGGATCCCAAGATGGATGGCAGGTCATGAGTTCTTCACACTTTTATAGGTCTGGTCTATTTGAATATCAGCATAAATTCACCAGTCAAAACTTTAGTTAATGACGAAATTTCTCTAAGTTTACTTTCCTTTCTTGAGATGATGGTTTATACATTTTGGGCTTAGGACAGTCTGGGTGTCTTTGGAGAGTTAGAGAAGCTTTGTTATGTTTATCTTAGTGTAAGAGAGCAGCAGCTAATGAACTGCAAGAAACTTCAGAGTTACACTAAGCAGTACAGGATTTGAAAAAATATAAACAGTTAAAACCTAAGGCATCAGGGGAACAAAGGAAGTCTAACTATTGTGTTGAGGCATTAGTCTCTTGTGGAGCAGCGTAACAAACAGCTTAGGAAGAATAAAGTATGAAAAAATACTGCAAGGACATTAGCAAGCACATTACCAGAACTGTGGTATTACTTTAGAGCAACCCCATATCCTAGAAGCTATGTTCCCAAGGGGGGATATAAACATGCCATACTGAAGCACCATAAAATTCTAAGAGAACTGGAATACTTGCCTCGAGGGACCATTGCTAACTGGTTCTTCTGTTGCTGTATTTACTGGAGGCATGTGTTTAAAATGCAGTACTTTATAGAATCATAGAATGGGTTGGAAAGGACCTTAAAGACCATCTGGTTTCACGCCCTCACCATAGGCAGGGACACTTTCCACTAGACAAGGTTACTCAGAGTCCCATCCAACCTGGCCTTGAGTACTTCCAAGATGGGGCATCCACAACTCCTCTGGGCAACCTGTTCCTTATAATTTTTTCCTAGTATCTATCCTAAACCTATCGTCTTCCAGTTTAAACCCATTCCCCCTCGTTAAATCACTACATGACCTTCTAAAAAGTCCCTCACCAGCTCTCTTGTACGTCCTCTTTAAGTACTAGAAGGCTGCTATTGGACGTCTCCAAAGCCTCCTCTTCTCCAGGATGAACAGCCCTTGTTGTTGAAAGGCAAAATGCAATTTGTGTCCAGACCTCTGTGTTCCACAAAGCATAAAAAAGGACCTTCAGCAGCACAAGATATCTCCCTGAGACAGCACTCAGGGGCCAGGGGAGCTCCCCTCAGCATAACTTCCCGTCAGGAAGAGAAGAGAATGATGTAAGGGGGGTAGATTAGATTAAAATGAATAAAGGAGAGTATATAAAGATATAATCAATGCCCTAGAGGAAAATGCTGTGGGGATGGGGAGGAAAAAGGGAAGTGGGGTTTAGCACCCATCCAACAACATAACTGATAGGATGCATTTCTGCTATTATGAGGAGATAAAAGCTGCAGGACCTTGGCAGCACCAGCTACGTGCTGAAGGGTACCAGAGGGACTGACACAATTTCTCCCGTCTCCAAGAGGGGTGCCTGCTATTTTATTTCACCAACAATTCAACAGCCAGGGTAAAGACTGAACAGAAAAAGCAGGAGGATGCCGTGGTGAAAGCTATGGAATTCATGAATTTGGCTGATTAAGTGCTAATCATGTGGAACAGAGTTCACAAAACAAATGGTTGTCTTGGCTGCCCAGCAGGCAGGATGACGGCAGGAGTTCCCAACCCTCCCAGCACCCGCTGGCACTTCAAACTGACTGCCTCAGCCATGCTGGTAAAAGATGATAGACAAGCTGCACTGTGAACCAGACCAGGGAACTAATCCAAGTTAGAACCAACAACAAGCTGTAAAAAAGTGCTGTAAACTACTATAAGTCTCTGGCTGATTTACATTGATCAAGAACGGCTATAGTTTTTTATTATTATCCTAGACTAATGGCCAGAAACGATCTCCTTTCTGTTGAATTGTCCTGCATAAGGAAATACCTTTTTTGCAGGTATTTAAGAAAACTGAGCAATCATTTTGCATTACTATGTTAATATTTGAAATAATTAATAAATCATTATGGTTATTTCACAGTGACCTTTTGCTTTTTCTATGCTGACCTTTACAAACAATGATACTTGCTCATGGTGTAGCATTTGCATGGGTGACCCGAGCAACCTTATCTGAACAAAACACCACTTGTACTCATAAATAAGAACATATGCTATAAAGCTTCATGCACAATTTCAGATATAGTGAAAAAATCTGCCTCTTCCATTATAAATCATGTAAACATTTGTATTCAAGACTATCTTCAGAAAAAATCTACTGTTTCTTATGAAGTGCAGAAGATGCCAAAATCACACAAGAAAATGAGCCATTTACTTCCATTTCCCCTTGGTAGAGAGAAAACAGAAGCAAGATACTGCTTGTAAAGAATGCAAATAGATTGTGTGAAGGAAATTATGAAACGAGCTAGTGGATAAGGCTGTGTTTGGAGGCACATTTTCTTCTCCCCATCTATTCCCATGCAAAAGTCCAGATAACAATGACTTGTAGGCCAGCAACACTCCCTTCTCACTTCAGTGCTAATAAGTACCTTCCTCTGTGATAAACAGGGCTTAGGAACAGGGCCGGTATTCATGGTGTGCACCTCTCCGCTTTAATCACCAGCACTTGCCATCCAACCCAGACAAGGTGAGGGAAAACATGGACTCCAGGGCTCAGTTTCTTTTCTTACATAAATCTGAACTTCAGATGCCCTCAGTGATGTGTGGTGCCCTTCCAAGGGCCTTGTGGCTTTATGATAAGTGTCCAGAAACCTGGGCTGAGATGTCCTCCAGGTCTATCTGCAAAATACCAGGGAAGCAATTTCTACCAGAGCTGGGACTGCGAGAGAGCACTTTGCCCATGGTGACTGAAAATTGTACTGCCTTCAGTGATAATCTTTTCAAAGTAGCTGGTGAATTGTGTTCAAAGAAACTACTCCATCAGCTAGACCATAAAGCAACTTGAAGAAATCACATGGACTTGACTCTCAGGGGTGAGGAGCGCCAATTTAACCAGTCCTCAATCCTGGGCCAGTAGTAACAAACCTCTTTAGAGAACCTGCCACCAACAAAAATTAATCTCAGGAACCTAATATGAACAATTAACCACTAATAATATCAAGGCACCTCTGCTACTGAACTGTATAAAGCGTAAGTGAAAGGCTTTGCCCAAAGAGCCCCTTAGCTCTCAACCACCGTTTCCTCAGCCATTGCTACACCTTATATATAGTATTTGATACATATTGGAAAAAATGTACCCAACAGAGGTAGAAGCACCGACAGCAGGCATAAGCCAGCATGATTATTTCTACCCTTCAATACTAGTTCTGTTTTTACTAACCCAGAGGCAGACACAGAGGCTGATTAATCATACAATGTGATGTACAAATACTTTCTATCCTATCAAGGGATTAATTTAGCATGGAACAAAACTGGAAGGCAGACAACATTTTAGCATAATGATAACAATTTCTTTCAGTTTCCTTTTCATACCTCAAAAAAATATTTAAAATTAAACTAAGTAAAATTAAATGTTTTTAACACTATTATCACATTTCAGTAGTTTGTGTTTTTTCTTGCTGCAAAGATAACATACAGCCTTACACAGAAAAAAAAGGTGTACTATGATTAAAGTTTCCAATAAGGTTAATACATCTGCTAAATAAAAGCAAGTAAAAGGTTTGCATTTTCAGACCCATGAGTAAGGAATTTCCATGTTAGTATTTTTGTCAACTCTCAGTTCACACTGCAATTTTCTATCTAAAAATGTTTTTCCCCTTCTATGACTATTCCTCTTGTGCCATTCAGTATGGATCTGAACAGAATTTAGCCTCATTTAATGCAGAAAATATTCTGCTTCTCTAAGCCTTTTCAGAGAGAATGATGAAGATGCTTGCCTTAAAATTAAGCTTCAAAGTCAGGGGTTTTCTTTTTCTATTGCACATTTTTTTATCCTGAATTCATTGGTTGTCTGGAATAGTTTTAATTTCTGGGTATTTTTCTGCCCTTGCTTTTATTTACAAAGCTATTTTTAAAGCCCACAAGATTACTCAGTTATAATGTAATGACATGAAGGGGTTAAATACAGCCTTTTAATTTTTCTTCATTTCATGTTTTCCTCTGAACGTTAGCAGAGTAATGTTGCACACTATCTTGTATTTCTTTTTTTCTCCTTACTGTGAAACAGTACAATACAGTACAAGTTACCTCAATTCCTAATTTTCAGGCTACTGAACTTTCTAGTCCAAGCATGTTTTCATGGTTCCTGTTATAGGGCTTCTTAATTTTACTATCATCTTCACCACATCTTTACAAACATCTGCATTATACATAGAATTGTTCTATCGTGATCAAAAGACTTTCAAAACAAAGATCAAAACACATTTTACTTCATAGATGAGCCGGCGTTTGCTTAATGATTAAACACTCACACTCCAAAATCT
The DNA here is from genome assembly GCA_013400515.1 of Erpornis zantholeuca. Classification (NCBI taxonomy): domain Eukaryota; kingdom Metazoa; phylum Chordata; class Aves; order Passeriformes; family Timaliidae; genus Erpornis; species Erpornis zantholeuca. The sequence goes on along the minus strand of VZTN01031488.1, from coordinate 40,342 downwards.
TACAGGGCGTGTTATCGCCCACCCCAACCTCTCATCACTCACACTGGTGTGGCCACAGCGTGGAAATGCCAACATGTTTTCACCAGGGTTAGGTGAAAAGTAATTTTCATGCAACAAACAGTTCAACTTTTCTTGTGGAGTGTTTATCTCTGTTTTTCTTGAGGGGTTGACTAGAGATAGAATTAGTACTGCAGGCTATAGTTGGTTTGCTGTAATCTCAGTTTTTATGCTGTAATCTCTTCTGATTTGGCGAGCAAATACAACAGTTTATTAAGGGCAAGACCTAGAGCATGCTGATGTAAGTGAAGAATTCATATTGACTTCAATGATCTTTGGGCTGATGCCTAAGTAAACTCAAAGACATAAGCCGTATTTAGCTAAAAATAGCAATGCTCTTGAGACGTTCTAATGTTTTTAGGGGTGAGAACCATTCAAATCAAAAGATAAATTTTCAGCTCAGCCTTAAGGACCCTATGGACAGCAGCCATTAGTAACTACACAGGCTCTTTAATAAACTTTTAATTTGCACAACCTGCATAACTTAGACACTTGACTGCATGACTTGCATGCAAAACAAACAGGAAATCAGATTTACTGCAGATTTAAACAACAGCATCTAGAGGTTGCACAACTCCACTCAATTGCTTACAAAGTGCTGTTTTGGCAACTGTGTGCCTTGAAAAGAATGTGAACTCCATTTAATCACTTTATATTAGAAAGTTGTTGCAGACAAGAAAAAAAAAAAGAGTCATTAAAATTAAATTCCACCAAAATTAAGAGGAAGATAGATTTCATTAAACAGTGATATGTAAAAAGGCGATAGAAAATCTCATTAAGGGATGTCTTTGGAAAGTTCCAGTCTTAAAAAAAAATCTCAGAACTTTTTCATATTTGCTTTGCACTTATTTTGCAGACAAGATACATAAAGAAAAACTTATCTGTCATATCAGAGATGCCTCCATCTTATGTGAAGCAAAAGCATAATTTCCCACTTCCAGAAGTCTTTCACTATAAAAATCTTTTCTAGTTAAATAAAAATCTGGCAAAAAAACAAGCAGAAACTCACACAAATTTTCTGGTGAATCAAATATAGAAATAGATTAACACCTACATCCCTAACAATAGTAATTTATTTATTGGTGCAATATCCCAAGTAAAATCAATTAACATTATTAAATAATTTACATTTTTATTTGTTATTTTAAGTTTGTATCAGTTACTCATACTCTATGCCTAAATCCTCTTTAAAATGAAAAGGCAAATTTTTAATGTTAAGGAGATAAAAATATTTAATTAAATAGTAGTTTAGGAAAATAAAGGAGATACTCTGTTAAAGCTGAGAATATTCTGCAGATGTTTTTATTTTGGCTACATCCTGACATAGTGAATCTAAGAGAGAGAGATTCAGGCAGTGTCTCTGAATGCACCAGCTCCCAAAGCAGGGTTTCCCTATGAGTTACAGGAGAAGCTGGTACCAAACCAGGTACTAACCAGGACTTAGATTCATGCTAAGGCATGAGCAGTGAATCAGACTGCCCAGAAAAAAACTGGGAGTTGGTAATCTGGCAAACGAATTTTCCTCGGAACAACTGAAATGCAGCATATATCTTTCAAGCCCCCAAAGCAGCAGGAATAGAATGAAAATCTAGGCTAACTACACACATGGCGAATTTGCACATGGCAGCTTCTTGGTCCTATGTCGCATTGCTGGGTTTTTTTTCAGCATCTTCTTCCAACAGCTCTGAAGCCATTTTATACCGTGGATACTGGGATCAAATTCACCCTGGTGCAAGCAGTTGTCCTCCAGTTTAAACTTTATGAAGTCTTTAGAACATGAATGGTGCTTGTGGGATGTACAGTCTGTGAAATCAATTTGTTGTTTGAAGTCAATACAGGACAAGGTAGCTTAGAAGGTGCAAGCACATTTCTCCTCAAAAGTTTGCCTCTGAAGAAAAGGGCAAACTAATAACTGAGAGACTTGCATGTTTCAAAAAAAGATCAGGTCTATGACTAAATAAACAATTATTAATTTGAATGGACCATTGTCAAAACAGTCAAAAGATCATGCAGAAACCAAAATCACCACCAGAATAAATCCTGCAATTGTTGTGAAAAAAGCAAATAAATGTATTTTATGCCACTAATTACTATCCATAAAGAAATCCCTACATTAAGAAAGGGAAGTTAAAAAAGCAGGGGGGAATGGGGGCATTTCTCTGAGATTAACTCTGTGTCAACTTTGGGGCCTTGAAAGACTGCCAGCTGTCTGGGCGTACATATTTTACCACTGAAGTATGCTTTTGTTTCAGAACGATTGAGACCCCCAAAATGATGTAATCCCCAGCGGAAGACTGACAAGCTTTGAGATATTCCAAAACATAGATGACAGATGAAATAGCAAGTAATCAGTGAAGCTATATTGAATATTATCTTGCGGGAATCCAACAACACAAACCTAATGCACCAGATAACAGCATTGCTTTGAGCAAACCTGGAGTTGCACATCACAAAGATTTCTGCAAAAAAGAAATCATTCAAGAAGGACAATTATCTACATGGGTGGAGGGAAGAAAGACGGAGGGGAACATATGCCTTTCATAATTAGGGGCCTGATTATACTGTAGCCGAAAGGGATTTTTTACATTTTAAATTTGATTACATTTCAGAATGAAGCACACTAATTGGTATTTCTGCAGTCTGTTTGAAGAGAACTTAGGGAGGGGGAAAAAGTAACAAAATCCAGTGACCTTCATACCATCTATGCCTAATATCTAGTTCTGTTGCCTGAAGTATTCATGGCTTCTCTTCAATTTCTGAAGCTATCTCTGGGAATAAGTGCTTTATGACTCATTACAGTTTATCTTCAGAAAACCAGGAAAGAGATACTAGCAATTATACTAGAATCAAATAGATATTAAATCAAACAATCACAGCTGCTACAGGGGAAAAACAAATCAAACCAGTCTAACCACCACTACAAATAAGAGACTGGGAGAAATTATTTGCACAGGCAACACCCAAGACAGCACCTTAAACCCAGGGACATCAAGAGACTTAGTTAAGGAAGGGACATGTGCATTGAAAAATGCAGAAACCTGCACTCACTACAAAATCAAAGGCGTGATGAACTTCCAGTTCCTGTATATCTGCCATAAACACTGTGTTGAGGGAGAAGATGGTAAATCACCATGAAAAATAGAAGCAAAACTAACAAATAATGTCTCATAAAACTTGTAAATAAGTATATATTACCATGTATTCATATTCTTCTTTCTCAAATACATGCCAGACAAATGCATATTTCCTGTTTAGGCCAAAGAACTGAGAAGGAACCATCATAAACATAACTTAGGGGCCATGATCTCAAAGTAAAATATCCAGACCTTTGGACAAGGACAGTGTTGGTGAAAGGAGATGCACTGGCAATATAAGATGAAGTTCCAATACAAGAATATCTCTGCAGAAAAAGGATTTTACAGAATGTAAAGGAAAAAGAAAGGCACAAATGAATAACCATGCACAGAAATAAAGCAACATCCAAACTTTGCTACCTGACCTTTGCTGATGAAAGCCCCCAGGAACAGACTGGACACTGACTGTCACTATCCTTCTGTGGCCCCTGCCAGAAAAACCACAAGCCAAGCAGGGATGCCTGCTCTGTAGGTACAAAACCAACTTGGTGTAGGATAGTTCCCACAGCTCTGTGGTGCCCAGTAGGCCTATTAACCGAGGGACCATGAAGGTCCTATGGAGGAAAAGATTTTAAGAGGCACTCCCCAGGTTAGGGTGACAGAAAAGCTTCTCCCAGGGACTTTCATTGCAATATGTTAATGTACTCCAGTTCTGCTTCCCCAGCTGGCCCGTTGGCCTCCCTGCCCCTTTTTCTCACATATGTCCCAGCCCTGGAATGTTCTCCCTTCACCGTTCCCCCACTGGCCCTTGTTCCCCAGCCACTCCCTCACCATATCCCTATAGGCTCCCATACCCTGGCCCTGCCTGTGCACCGCCCTTGTGCCCTCAGACCATTGGTCCCTGGTGCTCTCTCTCCACCCCTACCAACTCCATATATAAACCTGTACCCTCCCATTGTCTTCATCTTCATCCTTGAATTCCATCATGCGTGTGACTGCCATAAACATCTCTGTGGAAGCCCGTACAAAGATCTTTCCCTCATCTCTTTGCAGTTGACTGTTCACCAGCTATCTAGAGTGTGTGTGTGTGTGTTTGTGCACTGGCACCACTGAGCGGCTTCATTCGAAGACACTTCTGCAAGGTTGCGGCACTCACCATCCGCCCGCCCCAACACAGCTCTTCCTTGGAAATGGAGAGACAGGTACTTCCTAGAGCTGGTTCAAGACACCTAACTAAACAAGATGAGCCATATCCTCAAAAAGCTCTTTCTGTGTGCCATAAGAAGACAGACAAGGTTCCTGTTTTAAACCTGCCTTGAAGTAGGGTGACAGGAACAAACCCAACATACTTCACTTTCATCCCTGATCAAGTACGTGTTTTGGGGGCCCAGTGTAGGAGGGAGTTACCGTAGGGAGTTTTAGAGAGCTATAAAAAATAAGCATGTGTTTGTTTTATTGTCTTTATTTTTTTTCCTTTTTAAAAATTAATTTCATAATCAGTTGTGGATGGAACTGTCCTAAGTAGCTTATTCTGGAGAACACAAGCGGGATAGTAAGAACATGGCATTTTCAAGGGGATAGCAACTGGTCACTGAAGTCTCCTCACAATAAATGCCTGACCTGAAATAAGGAATAATAAGAAGATACTTCACCTACATAAATGCAGCAAAGGTACAAGACAGCCTACGGGTGGGAGTCTGGGGAAACCCAAGGCAAACTTTAAAAGAAGGTAAATAAAACAGCAAGTGTATAAAGGAGCTAAGGGTTGGATACATGTGGGTGATGGAGAGACAGAGGCAGCTGGCTGGAAATGGGGGCAGATGTTATAACAGATGGACAGGGAGGAATATGAGATGGATGGTGGAGGAAGAGCTGTGGCATGAAGAGACAAAAGAAGATAAAAGAATATAGTCAGAAAATCTCATTTTATTAATTCTTTGTAAATCTCAGTACTCTGTTGCTGTCAAATATCTGCAAAGCCTAGGTGGTGTGTTTACCTGCTGGTAAACATCTGGTCCATTTGGAAGACAAGGAAGACAACCTGCTGTTGCACACCCCACTTCACTAGTGCAAGCAGCAGATAGCTGTGATGTGCAGACAAATTATTTGAACTTGCCAGTAAAATAAGTATCATTCTCTAGAGCCAAAATGTTGTTTCAGCTTTTAAGTATTTTCTTTGCTTACTTCAGAGAGTATATTGACAGCATCAAAGGAACAACAGTGAGTTTGTGAAGGCAAGTGCTGAAAAGTTAACAAATGCCAGAATACAGTTCCTCAGCATGAACAACATTAAGATGCAGAAGCAATCAATTAGCCCCTACTACTTCTTCTGTCATTTCTTCTTAGTGCACAGGATTTGCAGGAATGTGGGCAGAGTATGGAGATGACAGAAAGGTGCAAAAGATGTAGAAACTGAGGAATTAGTTTCTTTTTCTCTGACTCCCAGTTCTCACCTGCTGTGAGGTAAGGCTATTGGAGGCATGGCTTTTTCCAAATTTTTTTAGGTTTTTCTCTTTTGCAGTCTCCAGGCTAATGAAGATAACACAAGATACCTCCTTTCAGATAAGACAAGAGTGCTTCTGCCATTTCCATATATTCTTCAATTGCTCAATATTTTAAGAGAAGAAAGTCAGAATTCCCTCGGAGATCCTGGCATATCTGTGGGGAGCCTTCTGGGTACAGACATGCTGATATTCAGTAACAGCCTGGGAAAGAAGATGTCATCTAGGAAGTGCAGCTTGGTGAACCAGCAGCAGCACCTCTCTGTGGCTATAAGCAGTCCCCAAAGACTATTTTATAACTGTAATTCTATCTCTCTCTCCCTCTATTATTTTTTAAGGTCTTGGTGGCTACATCAATACACACGGTCTACACATATCTGTAAAGCAAATACACACAGACAACACCAGAAACAAAAGCCTGAAGGAGATTTGAATCAACAAGGAACATTTACACATTATATCCATACATTCCCCACTTTAGCACAGAGCCATGCAGGTCAAATCCTTATTTGTATTGTTTTTTACTAGATAAATTTGTCTAATTGGTTGTAACTGGCTGTTGCCACCTCTCATCAGGCAACTACTATCACAATGATGTTCATTTTAATGAATAAAGTGGGAAAGTAAGAGAGAATAAAATATCTGGTACTAAACTAGCCTTAGTGATGCATTTGGCTTTTTAAAATTGTGTATGACACAAACATCATTCTGTTATTTGCACAAAACTCTCAATAAACAAAGCTCCCTCAATCAATTTACAAACATTACTTTCCTTGCCTGATAAAATGATATCTGAGAAAGAAAAGAGAGGAGAGAAAAAATCCTTAGGCTATGATCTGTGAGCTTTCCTGTCTTGACAGACCACAGTCCCAGTGTCTGCACAAGGGTCACAGCAAAATGTAACTTGACCTGAACTTTAACCACCAGGGGTGACATTTACTCAACTATAAAATTTAAAACTAAACAAGAACAAATAGGGAGTGCCTTCTCCATGTTGATTTGAAATTCAAGACCATGAAAGATATGCTTCTTAGATCTTTCTTACTAAAGCTTGAGTACACATAAAGAGATTTGTGAGAAAGTACTGATTTAATAAGGTAGAGTTTTTGAATTTCTGTAGTACAGGACAATATTTGGACATTATTGAAAACAAAAACGGTAGCAGCACTAACAACATGTCTAAAGGAGGTATTGCATTTTTATGTGGAAAAAAAAATTGCATCAGGCAATGTTGAGAGATCAATGAAAATATTTAATCCTTCTTGTCCCCAAGTCAGAATTGATCCACAGACAACACCAAACCAGTTTGATCCGCCCCTTGAATTTGATCTCAGGACTGTTGCAAACACAGGAGAACTATATGTTTTCACACCAATTTATTCAGAAGCAGAACCTAACACTTAAAATATTGTGTATATGTGAAAGCATATAAGAAAGCAAATTATCTTGACTAAAATGAGCAGTTTAACAGATGTCCAGAGTCAAAATCCATGAGTCTTCAAAAGCTTGAAATGAAGAGGGGAAAATCAAGGTATGCTGATTGAGTGAACTGCATGGGAAAGTGTTGTATGTTTAAGCCATAAATCCCTGAGCTTTTTATTAAATTCTAGAAATTCTTTTGAACGTGATTTTTCTAGTCCTGGTTCTTCTGTTGAGATGGTAAGATAAACAACACAGCAATGGTGTTGCAAGATAAAAGATTACTTGGTTATTTTCCATTATTCAAAAAGATTTATTTGGTTTAACACTGCGGTATCGCAGAACTGTGTAACTCCCTTTTATGTGTGGGCTCGACTCCTTGAAATACTGGATTTCAACATATTGCATTATCATTAAAATATGTGGAGATTGTTAGCATGACAGGGGTTAACTGCCCAAAATTCAAAGAACAGAATTCACCTCTGATAAAATCTCATGGTAAGCACAAGAGAATTACCACCCCCACTGAGCTGAATAAAATAACTAGAAATATCTAAATTAATCCTCCTTGTCTCTGCAGAAGTAATGCTGTCTGTCCTTGTGCCATCAGATCCAGCACACATCATGCATTTAAAACAGATACCAAATGGACAATAATTAGAATAGAATACTTAGAAATTCTTAGAAGAAAGCACTCAAATGAACCAAGCAAAATTTTGCAATCTACAGCAAATACCTCAACATTTGTGTCTGTATACAAAAGAAAAACAACCCTGAAACAATCTCACTAACTTTCTGTCCTGTGGATGATGACTAACAAATCTTTCTTTTGTTTTGACAGTTATTTAATACTTCACTATTTTGTGTTTCCCAGGCTTGGCATGCTCTGTAAAACAGCAAGAATTTAATCATAATTTTAAAACGTGATGTCAAAACATGAAGATGCAACAAGGAAGTGACTTGTATGAAAAGAAAAAAGTTATTTAACCATGCCACATACATACAAATGTACCTTTAAAAAAGTTGCCTAATTCTAAAGAAGCTTCTGTTTTCGTTTTATGCTTAAAGCAAAGATATAGCTGATGTTAGAAGCATCTTCTACATGCTATTGAAATTGCATGCTGAAAAATAATATAAATCATTAATGAAAATTGCAGGGTATCAGTTTCCTGTTGCAGTTGGCTGTCTGCTAAGTTGGCAGCAAGACAGTGGCCTGCAGAGCTGCAGGCATATGTCTCATGTTAAAAAAAGAAAAAAAGCCTTCATGTTATAAACACTTCAATGAAAATTACTACCCAGTTTGGAACCAACTGAGAGCAGGTGTTGAAGACAAAATAAACAGACAACATATGAAAGGTTAAAAAAAATTCCCAGTGCCACTGGCCTTCCATTGGGATTGTCTTCTACCATAGATTTTAATGTACATCATGAAATCCAAACAAAATATACCTGCATGTGTAGAAAGCAAGCAGATTTTCTCATAGGACCATATGACCTTAGGACCATAGCTTTTTGATACTGATATTTAAGCTATGCCTCATATTTTTAAAACCTATAAAAATATGCCTATGCAAATTTAGACATAAATTAATACAGAAAACTACTGCAATTTGGCTTCCAAACAATTCACTAGAACCCCTCCATGTTTCTCAGCTGAGAAATAGGCCAGGAATCCATGCAAGCAGTGACACAAAGCCTGCAGTCAATTGCTTTGGCTCACTCGTCTTCCACTTGCCATCCACAGATTTTGAACAGAAATGGAAAAAAGACTTTAGAAAGGTACTGTGGTCTTGGAGAGCTCAAGGATCCTAAGATGAGCTGATAAAATTTAGGATACATGCATCTGCAAAGTCAATGGCTAAAGCAGAGCAGGTCATTACTTCAGTGCATACCCAATTTCTCCTTGTTTTTGCTGGGATCAAAAAAATCGCCATGAATCCTTCTGACTGTTGTGTAAATCAGATACGTCTTGGCACCTGTGAAGTGACCGTTTTTTGCCCAATGGCTCTGTTAACCATGAAGCAAAGGGCTGAAGTGTTGCAGCAGTGGCAGCGTCTCAGGATTAATTGAACTGCAGGTGCTCCCTACGCAGCCTCTCTCAGCTGGCCAGACAGTGGCTTTGCTTGTGTCTTCCCAGTGCTCCTGGAAGAGTGAATGTCAGATCCACCATCATCTGGGACTGCCAGACCACAAAGGCTTCCCCCTGGATCATGTCCAAAACACACTGAAAACTAGAGATATCAGGAGGTCATCTTACACACAGTCAGAGAGGGGTATTTTAGGTGTCTATAAATCACCTGGGGCAACAGGAAGAAAAGCCTCCTGAACATCCAACTGTCATTTCAGAATTGGGAAGAAAATTTCCTGGATTTTAATAATAATGCTTGCCTGGTTGCATGATGAAACTATTAAGCTCTAACAACAGAGACTACATTTTGTTGCCCAATCCAAAAAGGAAAACTCATTCCAGCTGCATCTTACCTGCAAAGCCTGGGAGGGCTCTGCAGGACAAGGACCTTCTCTTTGCTACTGGAGGAGACACAGGGAGCATGGGAAAAAGAAACATTGCCATAATCTGAGTTTCTTTTCTATCATTTGATTAAAGCCATCCTATGAGAAAACTTTTCTTTGAAAAGCACGCATGGTGGAGGCAGCAGCCCTGAAGTTTGCACAGCCACAGCACATCAGCATTTGGAATTCCTCTCTCTATCACAGCAGATATATATAGATAACTCTACCCAGATCATACTCTGTGACATTTCTGGAATTTGCCTTCACTACGGAGCTGCAGCTATGACTTGCAAGAAACAGAATAGAGATTACCCAAACAATGCAGCCTACGATCATGCACGTGGACAGCGTAACCTGGTGGAAAGAGGTCTTCTTCCCATTTCAAATCAGAGTGCAAAGCTGTACCACTAACATTAGACATGAAAACAACCCTTTAGCAACAAGGACTAAAAGAAGTTAATCAATATTTCTGAGGGAAGCCTGTCTGGACTTTCAAAATGTTTAGCTATTTGATGTGTTAGGGTATTCTCCCACCCTTGTGAACCTTTAAAATGAACTGTTTAGGTTATTGTGATAGTTTGGGCTGAGATACAATTAATTTTCATCATAGTATTTGGTATGAGTCTGGTTTGGATTTGTGCTCAAAGTAGGGTTGATAACAGATGGATATTTTAGTTACTGATGAGCAGTGCTTACAGACAGTTCAAGGCCTTTCCTGCTCCTCACCTCACCCCAGAAAGAGTCTTGGGGTGCACAAAGAGCTTGGAGGGGACAAAGCCACGACAGCTGATCCCAACTGACCCAAGATATATATCAGACCATACGGAATCATGCTCAGAACATAGAGTTGGAGGAAGAAGGAGGAACAGAGTGGGAATGGAACAGACGGAATTTTTCTTCCCAAGTCATTGTTATATGTGCTGGACCCTGCTTTTCTGGGGATGGCTGAACACCTGCTTGCCCATGGGAAGTGGTGAATAAATTCCTTGGTTTGCTTTGCTTGTACACACAGCTTTTGCTTTACCTATTAAACAGCCCTTATGTCAACCCATGAGTTTTCTCACTTTTACCCTTCTGATTCTCTTCCCCATCCCATGCAGGAGGAATGAGTGAGTGGGGGCTGCATGGGGCTGGCAGGGGTTAAACCACAACACTCAGAAACCTTTGTTTTGGTGGGGAGCCAATGCTTATTTACTAAATCTACTGGCAGCCAATTTCCACACACACCTGGAATCATGGATCAGTTTTTAAACCTGAGCCCTGTACCCACAGGAATGACATGCAGGAATGCCCCACCAGGATCCAGCATTGCTTACACATGACTCTTGGTTTTTTGTGCAGACAATGAAAAGGCAGAGCTCCTGAAGCGTGAATGGGCAAAATGGAAGATCTTGAGAAGGCCTGAAGACAGCATAGATCGTTAAGACTTCTCTAAATATTCAAAACAAAGAATTTATAATTTCTTGAATTATGTAATCTTTGCAAACTCGGAAAGGACACTATTTAATTTTTAGTTTTCTGTATTTCCCTAAATGATAGCAAGCAATAACTTGGTTGCAACTTCTTAAATTTTATTTTGGATAAAATAGTTCCCAACATAAATACCTATGCTACATGAAAACACCAGATTAACCCTTCTCTAGTTTGTCTACATGTTGCCATAAATGTGTTTCATTTTTTTCAAGTCATGACTACTTTTTCCCATCAGTTCTGCTGCAAAACTCACAGATTACTTGGAAATAAGCTAGTATGCAAGGAAGGGGGTGGGTTAGCCTTCCACTGAACTAGTGCAAACTTTATTAACTTTACAGAAAACACTTGTGATAAAACCATGGAAACTTTAAAATCACTCATAATTTACTCTTGGATTTTATGTTTTAAACAATGGTTTATTTTTCTGTATGAATAAAAAAATCACTACCAGATACCTGAGCTATACCTCTACTATGAAGATAGGAAAGCTCTCTCCAACACAAAACTAGAGGCACATTCAGCCTAAAGGGGCTACAGTATAATCTCAGCCAATATCATGCCTAACTACCCACCCATAATATAGCCAGGTTTGGGAAACTGTTGCTCCAAACCAGCAGTGAAGTGAAGACCAAATAAAAGTGGGTATGTCTGTTCTCTGAGAGGACTGGCTGTCCCTGTCTAGGAATGCAAACGTTTATTGCAAAACCAGGATTGATTTTAGGATAAAGGATACTTAGGCCACACTGGCATTAGCATGTAACTTCATTAAGATGAAATATCTCCCCAAAAATTATGTGCTGAGGACAAACAGAATCAGTTGAGACATGTATAATCCAATATAGCAATGCCTACACTCCACAGAATTGTGGAATCACAGAATGGTTTGAGTTGGAGCCACCAACCCCTCTGCCATGGGCAAGGAATCTTCCACTGGACCATCACCTCTACTCTGTTCTTTCAAATTTAGCCCAAAACTATGAGAAAAGAGGAAGAAATAGCATCCAACTTCTCCCCCTCCTACCAAAAATTTAGACGTATCTCCAGACAAATAAAAGATGAAGAATCATATGATTCCCAGTCCCTCAATTTATTCACAGATCAAAAAGAGTACAATACAGACTTCAGACAGCTTGTATTTCCCTTATGCTGGACTCTAGACATTAAAAGAACTTTGTATTTCCACTTTGGTCTTTATTAAAAGATTTCCCAGTTTGCTTTTCCCTCCACATTATGTAACGCACAGAATTCAGAAAAAGCAAGAGAAAGGTCCAGAAATCCATTTTGTGATTAAAAATTCTAGCAGTTCCTGGCACAAAAGAGTTCCTGTTACACCTGTGCTCAAGAGGATGCAACTGATACAGCCCTGTGAGGTGAAAGTTACTGCATATGGGCAGCACAGCCAGCTGCCTATGCTGGGGCTGGGCTGCGGATCCTCAGAGCACACGATGGAAGGCAGATCTGCTCTACAAAGCTCCTACAGAGACTTGCAGATGAAAAAGAGAGAATGGCACAGCTGAAAAAATAGATTTTTTTATTGCTTTGCAACTCTATTAGCATTACTTTTGCAGATGTTTGCAGTTGCACACAGCTCTACGCAGACATTTAGAAAACTAGATGAACAGATAACATGGTAAAATAAATATGCTATTTTGCAGTGGGTTTTTTTCCAAACAGCTGCCAAAAAGCACCACCCTAAAGCTCCCAAACCTAGCATTCTGCAAAAAGCATATTTTTCCATTATGCTCCGGTCTATTCTTTTTCTCCTCCAATTTGTAACATTCAGCTGGAATCAGTGATGAAAAACATATGTTTGAGGTAAATTACACCCAGGAGAAATCTTGGAACTGTTACATTCAGTTTTATTACCCACGGCATTAAGATAGGCTAGCATACACTTATTATTTAACAGTTCCATCAAACAAGACACTGTTAATGTATTTTTATATTATTATGCATGGAAAAATTAGTATCATATTTCTTAAAACTCAATGGGTGATTAATGCACTGCATTTTCATTTTATTTAGCAGTTTCAGGATATTTTTTAGTGCTTCAATGAAACAAGGTGTTAAATAAATGCAGAATGTTATTGTACAAATATTTGGGAAAACATATGTTCAGGCAACAATAAGGTCGAGTATCCTAACACTCAACAGCCAGGAAATTGGAAGGGCTTGTGCTTCTTACACAATATAAGCTAGTGCAAGTGCTGCATCTTTAACATATTCTGCAGAGGGCCGTAACCTAGAGAGCCTTGGGGAAACCTAGTGTGGCCAATGGGACAGACAGGCCTTGTCTCTGACAATTGCTTTCTTTCTACTCCTCCAAATAGCAGTCCAGTTTTACTAGGTAACACCAAATAGCACAAATATTCCCTGTGCACCTATGGGCTGCCTCTTTTGGGGACATTTGCACTAGGTCTGTGAGGTAGTCACATAACTGGAGACATCCTATAGGCATAGACTCAGGCAAGCATCAGAAAATTTACATTTAACAAGTATAATCGGAATAAAAGATAACTCATATAAACCTGGCTATTGCTTTGATTGATAATTTGATCCCAAAAGACAAGTCTTCTAAAGTTTTAAAAAGGTTTTGCTTTGTATTTCTCAAGTGACTCCATGGGAAACAACAAATAAAACCAAGAAAAATGTGTACTTGTCAAGACTGCACAACTTCCATGCTTTGCAGAAAAGAAGGCTGAGGCAGCAGTTCAAAGCCACAGCTAAGATATTGCTTTTAATTTCAATTTAAATCAACCACAGAGCCTTAGTGCAGTGTTGAGTACAAGCTAAAAACATTAGGCACCACGTGTATCATGGTGCACACAGAGCACAAAGTCCCCTCTGTTCAAAGACATGTAATCACTAATACCTCAAAATGTAATTTAATGACTTTCTGTTTCAAGTTCCAAAATGAGTCACAAAGCACCAGTACACTTCATCAACTGCAAATTGAGAGCCAGAGAAAGTTACTTGCTGAATATCATAAGTCTCACTTACTTCATTAGTACTTCTTCCTCATGTGAAGAATAACTGAAGCTATATTGTTCTAGTTCACTGTGATGCTCACTCCACACAGTGAACGCAGCCATGGCTCATAGAAAATACACTGCATAATCATGAAATTGAAGACTATGCTACAATGCACACAGGACTCAAATGATGGTTACATGGGAAAATTATTTACTGGCATTTCTCAACTTTGAAGTGCTTGGAGTTGCAGCCTACGTATTATTACTTCTGTGTGCCTTTTTTTACAGGCAACAGTAAATTTTGCTATCTGTTGCTATAACTCAAGCTGTCCAGTTATGGATTACCAGCAGTGTTTGAAACTTCACCCTGGAGGTCATAGGGGAATGAGCCAGCAGGCGGTGTCTCAAACCCATCCAATAACTAGCACAGTTTTCTCTCCTGAAACATCCCATTTAACATTCTTCCTACTATTTACCTTGATGGACAGGTGAAAATAAAAGACCAAGAACATTTTACTTCATTCTGATCATGAATGAGTAATTCTAAGCATCATTGAAATTAATTTTAATCTAATTAACTTTTGTGGCCCTTTAAGAATAAAAAACGGTTTTCTTGTTTCTGACTTAAAAGTAAAATGAGGGCAGAATGCTGTAGGTCTGGAACATGATCTGTTCAGACTCATGGCTGTTGCTAACTTGCAGAGCTGTGCTGACTTTGCGAAAATATGCCAACCTGCATCTGCTAAAAGGAATAGTCAATCTGTAGCTCATATATGTTCTGCTGGTAGCAGAATATGTCTTGGCATATGTGACTGTACAAAAAGGAGAAACAGGCACTGGTCTCTACTCCCTGACTTTCTGCCCTGCTATAAAGAGAGTCCTGGTGTGCCTTCAAAGGATTGCGGATGGCCCTACAGGTCTGACTTGCTTTGCCTCTCAAGTGGGAAGCAAGCTACCTAAGGTTCAGAGGGCGCAGGCTGTACAACACAGGCCTGGCAAAACTGAGATCAAGGAGGAGTAGGTCTAAGGCTGGTCAAATTTTAAGTCTTCCCAATTCAAGTGTACTGCAAATACAGCAGCTGGTGAACCAAACTGTGAATTCAGTCTGATGAACCAAATTGCGAATTCAGCAAATGCCACTAGCACTGACAAAGCAAATGGTTGTTTAAATAAAGGTTTGAAAACTACCTATGGAGTATTCCTAGAAATTTTGTTTTATACTTTGCTGCCAACAGGACACTTGTTTCTGGTCATGACAATAGATGTTAATTTTCCTTTGCCCTCTCCCATGAATAACTCAAAATAAATAAGATGTAAAACCAAAAAATGCTGATGAATCAAAAAAGTATGCAAGCAATAAGTATGCAAAAAGTATGCAACACTGTCACCTACTTGTGTTGATTGCACAGACATGATTGTGCTAAAACACAAATACAGAAGTATAAGGATGAGAAGACTCTGGCTTTGTGCTAAGCAATTAATTTCAACAAATAATAATGATGGGCTTGGACTAAAACTACCTGTACTGGGTCTCTCCTCAGCTTCTCTTTGGTACTTGACTGAAGTTTTAGAGACTTAAAATCTTCACATACTTACATTAAGCACAATGAGGAGAAACTGAGAAAACTGTGTGTTAAAACATTTTTGATTATGGGAGAAAGGGAAAAATACGAAAACAGAGATTTAGAAATTACATCCCATCCACCAGAAGGCACCACCAAAGTTGTGAGGGAAGCACCATTTAGTGGACAAGATGTACAGTACATATTGGAAAACAGGAAAGCAAAAACCTACAAGTCTGGAACTTTGTGGGCACTGTGGTCAGGAGTATTAAAATAACACCATAGTGCAAATATGACTGAGTGAGCCCATTCCCACCCTAACTACCCTAACTATTACAGTATTTTACACTCAAAGCAACAGGAGACCAGTAAGACCACACCTGTATTTTGAATTAGTAGTGTCCACAGGGAATAGTACCAGAATAACCAACAGCAGTATTATTCCACTTCCCTTGAGACTCCCCACTTAGGCCCTTTCTTGGCAAAGGCTTTCAATTGTAAGCTCCTCTCAACATCTTGATTTATGTTCATATGCTCCCCACCTCAAAGATGACCTGGTCAATGACCTACTCAATATTAGTAAATACTGAGAAAATTGATAGCAGAAAGTGAGATCCCCTCTGCAATGCTAGGCCACCCCTGAGCCACAGTTCATTCATTTAAAATTAAGCTTTTAACAATTATTTTTTTCTAAAATGTGATACCAGCAACAAGAGGTTAGGGCTTTCCTATTCTATGAGTGCTCATCTAAAAAAAGGCTAAGCATGCTATTTTTAAAGGCTAATATTCATGTTGTTTCAGCAAAAAGCTTAGTGTTGGTTTTAGACACATTTCTTCTTTTATGCCAGACAAGCCAGCTCCTTGTATTCACAAAGCAACTGTGGTTCACTGAACATGTTTCCAGGATCAATTTTGACTTCCCAGGGTCAACTTTACACCAATCAATGAAAGAAACTGTGGAAAAGATTACCTTATGAAAACACACAAACTTAGCCAACCTTTAACAAAAAGAACAACTTGCAGAGCTTTCATCAGACTCAGCACTCTTCAAGGACAGCCTGTCAGCATTTGGCATATACGAACACAGGAGATGGAACAAATCTACAGGAAATCCGTGTGCTTACTCATGTACTCTCAGCACCACAGACAAGTCAAGCCATTTTTATACACTTCTCCAAGTTCACACATTCCCAGACATCCAATTTCTCACCACACAAGCAGAATCTTACCTGTAATTTTCTGCAGCAAAGGAGATGGCTCTGGCTCATTACAAATTGCCTTGACAAGGGCCTTTTTCACCTCTTCTTCAGCTCTGTCCAGCTCTTTTCCACATCTGATTTCTCCAAGCACAGAATATATGTATATCAGCAAGACTAGGAAGTCCTCACAGGTATAATCATCTTTTGTCCTTTCGTTATAAGACTTGATCATTGGCAATAACTGGTTCAAGACACTGGGCATTTCTGAGTCACCGATAGTCTGAAAAACAGAAGAAGACTGTGTCAGATTGCCTCCATAGTGCTTGTAAATTAGGATCAGACATACTCCTGCCTGCATATCATTCAATATTCACATTCTCAATAGTTAGTAGATGGTTCTGTGATTTATTTGCTGCTAAGACAGTGAATTTCTTAGTTGTCTACAATTTTTTTTTTTCTTAGGGATTCATGATGGCAGCATCTTAGCACTTCAAAAGGCTGCTGATTAGATCTTCTCCAAGTACCAGTATGGTGAGAGGATGACAGCATCCATCCCTTGGTATGTGTAGAAATGGTACAAAGCACAGGGTCAAAACACTTCCTCTACAATTTAGGCTTCCTCCTTGGGTCTGATTTTGTACATGAGCAGGAGGTTCAAAGCCCAGCTTCCACTGACTTGCTAACATTCACATCATGCAACACCAGAGCTAGCATTTAGATCCAACGTGCAGGTCTCTGCCACTCAGAGCAGCCCAGTGACTAACTGTACCATCAAACTGCCACCCTCACAGCTCACAAACACCTGCAGATGGAACTTCTATATGCTAATTTTCTGCTTTGGCTTAGCTGGGAACTCAGCAGCAGGATCAGGTGAGAAGTGCGGCCACTGCGAGGCAAACAGGAGGAACACACTGGTTATGTATGGGGAGGAAGGTGTGGGAGGAAAGAAGAACAGTCTTTCTCTCTTGGTGGTAGCCATTGCTCAGATCCATGCAGGAGGTCTCCTGCAACACCAGTACCCTGCCCCTTGTCCTGTGATCACCCAAAAGATCTCCCTGTGAAAACCAGTGGGTCAGTTCACAGTGTACAGTGAAACATCAAATCTCTTGTAATCC
Organism: Erpornis zantholeuca; assembly: GCA_013400515.1. Lineage (NCBI taxonomy): Eukaryota > Metazoa > Chordata > Aves > Passeriformes > Timaliidae > Erpornis > Erpornis zantholeuca. The sequence goes on along the minus strand of VZTN01031488.1, from coordinate 22,459 downwards.
AGAGTCAAGTCTGCACACATTGATTCTTGGTAGGTACTACTGTAACTTCACAAAGATTAGTCATGATAAATAGGCACAACAGCCAATAATATACCCTTTAAACTGTTTCACAGTAAGTAAATAAAACACAAATCAAACATACTAGGAAGAGACACAAGTGTATACAATAGCAAAACAATGCAATAGCTTTAGGAACACAGAAACTGAAAGCTTTATCTCCTGGTGTACTCCATACAAGACTTCAGGCAGTCTGGTTTTAGTTGTTCTTTGTCAGTCTCAGAAACACTAACAAGCATCTCATAAACTATCATTTTTATACCTACACTGATATACCACAGATCTCAGCCATTAAGAAAGCATGAATTACTTAAGCATCAAAAAACTTTTTCCCAGGCTGTGCTACAAGAAACTACACTTCTGTGGACTACTGTACCCCACCCTGCTCTTGACATACAAGTTTTGTCACGGACCCATCTTTCCTGGGACTTCAGTGTGGTCAGATGTTATGTTTCCATTTCAATACATAACTTGGAGAAGAATTTTCTAACTATCCACTAAAGCTAACAGCAACTGCAGACTTGAAGCAGGAAATTAAAAAGCTGCAGTGGTCAAAAGCATGTAGAAGCCAAGAAGCAACATTCTAAAATCCAGGAGGGATTGGCACCCTCTGTGTTAGGGCAGGGAGTGCTAAATCACATGCACAGTAAGCTGGTATCTGGGCCATCCTCAAGACAAGGCTGTTGATTCCCAGACTTCAACTCAGCCCTGCCTCAGTTCAGTATTACCTCTTTTCTTCTTGAAAAGTGACACCAATTCTCATCTGGGTGCCAGTAAAATAAATAACAGACCATTCAGATCCTAAGATGGAAAAAGACAAAGCTTCAAGGAATTCAGAGGTACGTGTCTATCATAAGGAAGCCATCTGCAATGAACAAAAGCCTAATCAGTCCTAAAAGTCTTAAGAAATCAAGACAAACCTACATGTGGAGCTATTCTGGAATAGATGACAAACTTCAATCTAAATTAATCTGAATTCAATTTTATGTGGAGGCAAGAGCTATGCCAGGTATTATTGAACATCATCTATCATCTACTGGCACATCATTTGTTTCCCTCCTCCCCTCCTTACACAAAAACTCTACTTCACTCCGCCTTTAAACATCCCATAGCATGCTGCTACATCACTGAAGGCGAGTTCTTGAAAAAGCTGTATTTTGCAGGCACAAATTATCCACAGGCATGGAGCACTGAGGATACACACAGTTGTACAGAACAGTAGAGTGAACAGCTCCTGCTTAAGGATAGTAGCTCCTGCAAGCACACATGTACAGCATCTTTGGCAAACTTTCAAACATACATGATAAAAAAAATTCGTGTCTAAACTTTCAGGGTAATTTACTGTAGGGCAGGCTAAAACTCAACAACTTCAAGTAACAATTACCACCTCTTATCTTCAAAGTAAAAATGAAAGAGAAAAAAAGAATTAAAGAGCTGTAATAAACCATTTACTTCAGAATGGTAGGGTCTTTCTGGGGTATGAACTTCTCTGGAATGTTTCTCCCCTTATCTCTTGGGAAATGGCACCGCAGAGGACTTCAAATGGAACTGCCAAGTTTCAGAGGCTATTTTGTCCAAACAGGCCATTTGGACTGGACCATGCACAAAAAAAAAGGGACTCACAACCTCACTGCAGAGCATGGCTCCACAGGGAGCTGGGTAATTTGCCTCAAACAAAATCCACTGGCAGACTGTCATTATCTGGCCACCTCCAATGATTTAGGGCCTCCCTGCACCGCCCAACAATCAATTACCCTGATTGAACAGCCCTAGAACACAAGTTTTAAAAATGTAACTACCCATGACCCAAATTTCCTGCTGGTTATGTTGGCCTCAAGTTAGCCCCATTTGTCTTTCACCAAGGGAGCCAATAAAAATAATACAAACAGGTCAATTCGGAGCTTTCCAAAGGCTGTATAAAAACATCAATGTTGCTTAATACAGAGACATTAAGGTCCAAGCCCTAACACTTTCTGCTCAGTTGCATTGTTTGGACATTTTAATGCTCTAATCATGTATTCTCCAGAATTCAGGGACAGTTTGTGACAGATTTTGTTGTTTTCCTTCTCTTTCCTCCACCCTCCTTAGTTATTTATTTTTAGAACATAAGCCGTGTAATAGTTTCATGTCTCTAAGGGTAAATAAACTGATGTCAATTTGCTGATTTTTGCAAAAGATCTGAATTTTGGCAGATGGGAGAACAGTGAAGAAAGTAAAAATGTATTTTTTGGGGGAGTTTTTAATACTGAACATGACATTGTGATTCAAAATCTTATTTAAAATCTTATTTATAGGCTCTACAGGAATTAGATGGAAATGTAATAACCCAAGAAAAATGTTTTACAATTCTGTGAGAGGCATTGTTTTCAGTATTAAAAAAAACTGTAAGAATCTAAAGCTCTATTTCTCATTAGACTTCTTTTACAAAATAGAAATGAGAGTGAGTTTGGGAGGAAGAGGAGGGTCAGAGTTTACTTGAATTAACACGTGTCCCTGACAAAACCTAGAAGAGAACTGAGCACTCTAATCCCTGTGCTTCCAGCCCAGTGTCCTCAACTCATCGTTAAAAATATTAAAGCAAAAATCAACTTCAACCAAGTGGAATTTATTTTCTTTTAAAATCCAGGAGGAAGAAGGAGATAAATCTTTAGAGACTACTTCACTATGTAAATATTCTAGCGGCTTCCCGTTTAGGAAGCAAAACATGTTTAATTCCTTCAGAGGTCGCATGAGTTAAACAGAAATTTTTGGAATGGGAATCACACAGCTTTATACAAGTGAAGAATTTTATGGGGGAAAACCAAAACTAAAAAACAACCCCAAAACCCAGCTGTAGGTAAAACCAGCATAAGAATCAGTGGAAACTCACAAGTCCTTGGGTAATTTGCTGCCCCATGATCCTGGACTGGCCTATTTATTAACAGCTCCTTTTATTGATAACTTCGATGGGAAAACAGATGTGGAATAAGCAACTTTCCAATGTTACCCTATTTGATTTTTCATGGTTTACCTGGGTTTGACTGTTGTGGTTTGTGATCTTGCCACACTGCATATTAACTTCCCCACTGTCCAGACAGAGGCAAGACCATTTTAGCTGCTAAAAGTGACAATGGCACCAAAGGAGGACCTCGTGGGTATGTGAAACTGGCTCAGAGCCTTTGATGGTAATAGATCTCTGCAGCAATAGTCATTTTAGTGAAAACAACAGGCGCTGCCAAGCTAAGGAGGAGTCCTTGCTGCCTGCAGTGCTCAGCTGCCCATAAATCAAATGCTGCAGTTCTGCTACTCGCTGTTTTACACTGTTTTGCCATCTGAGATTTGGGGTTGATTGCACATAATTTCCATAAGGGTGGGAAGATGTCTGTACTCCTTGCAAAACAATTATTTCATGTATTTAGTTTTTATGAAATGGCCTGCGGGTGACCAGTGATTTGACACAATAAATCAGTTAAGTATGATCTTACCATTCAAATTACAATTTGCCATATGAAGCTCTAGAAATCCTTATAATTATTGACTTAGGCAGATTTTGATAAAAATGTACCTCTGCTTTGTCTTGTCTTTACGTATCTGTAGGGTATGATTTAAGAAAAAGCAACCCAACACAAAAAAACCCAAACTTCTTCAAAGTACCACACCCTCACCATTAGGAAACACTTAAATCTGTATATGTCAAAATAGAGAGCATCCAGTTATTCAGACAGGCAATTTTAGATAGCCAAAGTCCACTGTCTTTATATTTCCTTCTGCAGGAAGTAAAGTTTTATTCTCAAGCTTATGTTTCCAGCTGAGGAGGGGCTGACAAAGCCTCTCCTCGAAGGGAGAATGAGCAAACTTCAGCCTTAGGGGAAAGCAGACAAAGCACTGAGTAAACTCACAGCAGATTGAGAATGGAGGTGTAAGATGCTGGCAGTAAACATATATGCTAAAAAAAACAACATGCAAGTGTAGTGGTTTTGCTCACACTTATTTTCCTCTGTGAGATAAAAGATCTGGAGAAATGCAAAGCAGGCTCAAAACTTTAAAGAATATAAAGAAAGCTTTATTAACAAAACTAAAAGGAAAAAAAGAGTGGGAACAAACTTTGAGAACACTTCTCCCCCCAGCCGCTTCTTCCTTTTCCTACTGACAACGTGAAGAGATAAAACTTGGGATTTTCAGTCAGTTTACTGCCTCTACAATAATCTTTCTTCAGTTCACTTAGGGAGAGGAGTCTCTCTTGCCATGCCATGGAGACTTCTCCCCAAGAAAAAGTTCTCTAATGGCTTCAATGTCGCAGTGAATCAGCTGCCTGGGAAATGGTAATTTGATTGCAATGTGGAAGTCCCTTCCCTTGCCTTACAGCTTTTCCCACAACTGTTTTTGAGGGTTTAATCTTTAGCTAAGGGGTATCATTTTAAGGATGAGCTGTTCAGAAGCAAAGGTTCTAGTCATCTGCTTCTGGGATCATCATCATTTCTGGAAACAGAGATCTTCTCTGGGGGCAAGAATCTTCATTACTCATCTCTCTCTCTGTTCAAGCTTCTCATTAGATCACAGCTACTTCAACATTTGCTTATTTCAGCACAGGTGCCTTTGCTCATGATTGCAGTTTGAACGCTCCAACCCCCCCC
>VZTN01031488.1:1578-17734 GCA_013400515.1 Erpornis zantholeuca | reverse complement strand
CCTCCTTCCTCACTGACTTTGGTGTCTCTGTGGTGTTTCTGTACGTGCCTTCGCCTTTTCCTTCCTTTTGACTCGGGGGAGGATTGGTATCTGTAGGTTTTCATCTGTTCTGAGAGATCAGGGCTGGAGGAGTTACTCTGACCCACTCAGGTGATCTCCGCCGGGCGGCGGCCGCACATGAATCTCGGCCGTGGAGCTGCCGCCGCCTTCNCAGCTAAGCCGCGCCACGGGCCAGCTCGGCCCCGCCGGTCCGCACGGCACCCCAGTGATGCCTTCAATGGCTACCTAGAAACAGAGACTAGACAGGAATATAGGAATAAAGGAGGGATTTATTTGAAAGGTTTTCAGATGTACATTTTTGGGCTCCAGAGGGGCCTGCCTCAGTGGATCTTAAAATGGATGACAGGTCACAAGTTCTTTACACTTTTATATCAGCATAAATTCACCAACCAGAACCCAGCCAATGATAGAATTTCCCCAAGCTTGCCCCCCTCTCCCCAGGATGATGGTTTACAGTTTTTTGGCCTAGAACAGTCTGGGTGTCATTGGAGAGCAAGCTGGAGAGGTTTTGTTATATCTATCTTAGCATGAGAGAACAGCACTTAACAAGCTACAGGAAACTTCAGAGTTACACTAGCAGTACAGGATTTGAAAAATATGAAAGTTAAAACCTAAGGCATCACCAGTTACCTGTCCAAAGCAAGAACCTGTCCGGAAGCAAGAGAGAGATTTCTTGGGGTTTGTTAGTTCTTAAATGTGTTCACAGAGGTGTATCTAGCTGTCTTAAGTGGCTAACAGAGTTGTCAATATTCAAAATAGCCAGTTGATTGGGTTTTGTCGGGTCTGGAGGAAGCTGTCAGCTCCTTGTAAAAGAATCACTTCCGTGACTGGTAGATTTTCTCCTTAACTGAAAAACCAAACTATGCTAAACCACAACAGTAAGCCATTAAAGATCAGGAGAGAGATCAATTGCCTTTTGCTGGGCACCAAACCAGCTTTATGACTTGCCCCTGCCAATACCAAGAGACTGCATCTTCCTCTCTTTAACGGCAGTGTCTGTCTATTCACTTGATAAATGATACAGAAATCCATCATGAATATGCATATAAAGAAAACAGTGGAGAACTAAACTGCTGGTGAGAGACACAGGAAACAGTAAAAGAATCTAGGACCTTATTTTTAGTCATTATTTTTAATGATTCTTCTGTCTTTAATGAAATATCCCTACAGAGCCAGATTGGCCTTCTGCCCTCTTTACTGCATTTATCACCCGCTCCGAACATTGCCCAAGGAACTATGATCTCAAAAGTGTAGAGATAATTTTCAGGCTCTCCTTGTAGAGAGACAGCATCTTAAAATTTTACTGTAAACAAATAAAAAGAGTAAGCTTTCTAGAAGCTATTTTTAACCTGGCTCATGCTGTCAAAGATACAGATTTCCATTCATCCTACGTCCATGCTCTCCCAATTAGACTTCATTCTCACCTTCCACTCACCACAGCAGCCTCTTCCTTGTGCACCTGCTGGAGTGTTTCTGTGACTGTGCATTACAACAAAACATTTTAACCATACTTGTTATCTGCTTGGGTTTACTGCTGGGCCAGAGAAACACTTAGGCCAGTTGTGAAGGACAAAGATTGGACTGCCTCCTTATGCAACAGTGCTGGCTTGAAGCCTAGATGAACTAGAGTTTAAGGTTGCCAACAGATAAATTAAAATTATATAAATAATCACCTGCTCCTTGATGACTTCTTCAATACACTGTCATATGGCCAGATGCTTAATTACTGTGTCGTGTCAACACGACAGACACCAAGAGTCCTTTGATATACCTGATGAATGTCTATCCATGACGTTAGCAGTTACTACCGAACAGAGTGACAAGTCAAAGGCAAGAAAAATTTCCTGACAACATAAAACTTTTTAAAAGCACAACATTTGTCAGCTCTTCTGGACAGAGGTAATTTTTTAACGTGTCTTGCATAATTCCAAAAACACAACACTGACACTTAACAGCTAATATGTGATAAGAACACAAGTATTTAAAACAAGCTCTTCAAGCACTATCATTTCTAAAACCAAAACAAGCAAAGCCCAGGACAGTTCTTTCTGCCAATAACTCCCTAGCCTATGATCATGACCTAAGCAATTGGATCCCATCTATATCCCACAGCCAAAGTAGTATATTCCAGTATTTTTCTTTAACCTAATATCCTTAGGACATAAAAGAAACTGTATTTTGAACAACATAATTAAGATTTCTTCTTAACATGTTTCTCCTGTCTTTACTGAGCACCACAGTTGCTTGACAACTTGGTTTTAATCAGCTTACAACTTTTTCAGTTATTTTTGTTTCTTCTGCTACAACAAGCAGACTCTGTCACTGTGTCAGTACTGCAAGACTTAGACAACATTTTGAGAAAATTCAAATGCCCACTGATACCTCATCTTCCACAGCATGAGAATCACCTCATTGCAGTGAGTTATGCTGTTGGGCAATATATCATTACATCATATTGTCCAGTTTTTCTCTCTCTCTTTGGAGATCATCTACATGTACAGCTGTGTTAAGATATTCTAATGGGTTCATGGGGGCTCAGGAGCAACAGTGTACTGAAAAAACAATATTTAATAAGTCTAGATTTTATTAGACAAAGCTCTGCAAGGATAAGGAGAATTTTACTTAAATCGCCTCATGTCTGACATAAGAGTCTCATCAGCAGGTTAAAAAGGGAGTACTTCCAACCTAACTCAGTCAAAGCTTTTAGCTGTGGTAGCTTCTACAGATATGCTTGGTAAAAACACAATCAGCACAGCAAAAACAGTGTCAGAAGAATGAAAAAGGAATACAGGTATGGTCAAGATAAAACCTATATCAGAAAAAGATCTTGGTGCTATGAACGTCAGGATTTTGTGTGTGTGGTTTCTGACACTGTTTGTTCTATAAGTCTTGGAATATTGAGAAAATTGCCACAGGATGGTAGGGGTTCAAAACTGAGAAAAGGGCACAGGGATATCCTCATAATATCCTATGAGCTAAGACTCCTATATGCTTTGAGGGAAACAATGGGAAAGTATTTAATCACGACAAAGCAAGGGATAAGAAACCAGAGGGACAGAAAACAAATAAGAGGGGTATAAATCACAAAAAATACAGCATAACCAGTTTGGTCATTCAATAGTGCAGATCATGTCTGTAAGAAGGAAGGGATTCCTTCATCCAGGAGATGATTGCTGAAAAAGATTTGAGAGAGGCTCAGGACAAAAGGATTGAATGCCTGCTTAGATCACTAGGTATAATCCTTCAGGTTAGAAAAACAGATGTCCCAGTGGAGACAAAAGGTCTAAAAAATCATGAGTGGACTAGAGAAGGCAGGTAGGGAATGATTGCTCACTCTCTGTCTCAACACAACAACTAAGAGGCAATAAATGAAGTTGGTAAGAGCCAGTTCAAAAAGCAAATTAAATGGAGATAGTTCCTCATGCAATTTGCTCAGATTTAACTGAAAAAGCCAAATGCTGCTAAATTCTTGCTGTTGTGCTGCTAAATTCTTACTTGGGCTCTCAAAGATGATGGGAAAACTCACAGGGGAAAAAATTCCACCAAATATTAGTAAATACACAGAAACCACAACTCTTACAGAACTCATAATGGTTGGAGCAGGGAGAGTATCATATAACTTTGTCCTCTTATTCTTCTCTAGGCATCTGCTTTTGAGTAAAATAGAGCTTTTTTTTTGTTAGAGAAAACAAACTAGCTCAGCTGTCTTTCTGATCCAATCCATAATAAACATACTTACCTCAGGCCATGGCGAAAGCACCAATGGAACAAAATACAGTGTCCATGGGACAGAAGTAGGAAAGCAGTATGTGGCATTTTCAGGATTAATTCCTATATATTGTGCCCAGTCCTAGAGTCCACATTTCTAAGAGGATGTGAAAAACTAAAGATAACATTGAAAGGAGTTATAAAACAATTGAAAGGGTAAATTTCTTCATAGTGGGAGACAGTTCCTTATCAAAAGGAAGAAAACTGTTTACGTAGGTCTCTTTGGACAGATGAAAATTTCAGAGTATCAGACAGCTCTTGAACCTAGTCAAAAAAGGCACAAGAGGAACAGGGGAAGTTGAAATTGTGATTTTTCCAGTTCTCAAGTTGGTGGTGATGCTCTCAGGGGTGTGCACATTTCACAAAGACTTTTGAGGGTGAAAGGGCAGAAAACAAGCAGAAAAAAGGACTCAGTGTTCTCACGCAGTAGAACACTGCATTGAATGCATCCGGTGAATAAAACTATAAACTGTTTAGCACGTTTCTTGATTGCAGTGAAAGGAACTTTGAACTGTGAGGGAAAAATACTTCAGAAATAGCAGAAAGGATGAAGGCAATACATGCTGTGAAGGCTGTAAGCAGTGAGTCATAAAAGGAGACTGACAGTCAAAACAAGCCCATCTTGTGCCTTTCCTCCACATTCTTACCTTTTCTATAATTTCTTTTCTCTCAAACCTTCATTTTATGCATCATCCTTCACTCCTATGACAATCGAACATCAGATGTTCCAGAAACTCCTCAGGCCTGCAGGAAAATCTCTAGACTTTTGGAGGTGGGTCAGACCGTCATGGACACTGGTACCAGAAATGAAAAATGAGGGCTGGGGGCAAGGGTAAAATGGCAAAACTAGTCCTATCAAGAGAAAACTGAAAGGAGTTTGGAGCCTGCATGACTCTTTGGGTCCATTTGAAAGACATTTGCTTTCTAATTGCTATTGGCTTTTTGTGTTTAACACTTTTAAGTGATTTATCTTACCATCAGACTTTTAAAATAAATCCAGTCAACTTCTGCCCCTACAAGTCTGATATTAACAGACAACCAGGATATTGATCATTGCCTCAAGCCACAAAGCCAGTTTGCACCAAAGCATCACACAAATCAAGATTTCAGCTAAGGTTGGGCCAAACATATACCTGATATCTTTCAGTGATGCTTAGAGATCATTCTATTATATAAAATGCACTGAATAATGGTACTGTTTTGACCAAAACATACTCCATTTTACAGTATCACTAAGATTCAACTTTCTGTTGGCTATTTCAATGGAAATGGACGCAGATCTGAGCAAGACAGCATTCTCGCTCCCTATCCCCTCTATTTTGCTCCTTTATTTTTTAAAGAAGTGGCCAAGAAACTTGATGAAAATCTACCACTAAGACAAACATACTTAGCAAAAACTGTTGGAATTTACCAGAGTACTAGTAACTGAAACTCTTATGTGTCAAGAATCTTGAAAGACATTTAAAACATCGATTTACATGAGACAGTTGTATGAGACTAGATACCAGATCATGTTGTTATGGGAATTTAAACAGTAGCTAATCTGAAAATGTTTTGCATTGTATTTGAAATATTTTACACCTTGCTATGCAGATAGACAAAGACATAATCCATAAAAATATATGGACATGGGAGGTTTGCAGAGGACATCCCACTGCTCTGTCCACAGCCCCAGCTGGAACCACAGGAAGGAGACACAACGGCAACACAAAGACACGTGAAGGCAGATTATCAGTCCACTGCATAGCACCACAGCTGTTAATCAGTACAGTAAATGTTATCACAATAGCATACTGACATTTCTAGCCCTTGTACAAGGCTCACTATGCTTCAAGCAGGATTCAGGCTTTCATGGTGATTAAAGGCAGATGTCACATGTATAAGTAAGTTTTTAACTTAGGACTGCCTGGTTCATTTTTGTGTATGGAAGGAATCTCATTCACAGGATATATTCACTTGAGGATGCTCACTGGGGCATGATTTGTATGAGGAAGAACATTTTTTTTCCCTCTTAAGGTTGGGGAGAATAAAAGGCTAATTATACAACCACATCTCATTCCATCCTATGAAATGTATCAGGTTAAAATCTTAATTTTCCTATCCAGTTTTCTACTACCATGAAAAACTAATCAGGCTACCATCTTTGAGAAAGCAGCACATGGCAGAACAGTGATACTTCAAGGAAAAGGACTTTTTTTCCCTATAAATGTGGGAGCTGCAGCAATGATGACTACTCAGCATATATCTAATATTAAACATCAAATGAAATACAGGCATAGGCAAAATGACAATTATGGTGAAACACTACTGAAATCCCACTCTTTTAATCTTCTCATCCTATCTTGGAAATGCTTTCCTGTTCTAGAAGCTAATAGTTCTCTCTTCAAGTACAGTTTAACTCAACTGTCTACAAGCTGTTTCTTCAGTAAACAAGTAAGAATGTTCTGTGCTGGTATTCATCTGCAGTGGTGACCAGACTGCACAGCCAAGGCAGGGCATGACTGTGTGTGGGTATATGAATTTTTAGGCTGCTAGTTTTTGGAGAACACAGCAACACTTGCTTGTCAGTCATGATGTTCTTTGCCTCTTGGCCCACGTGTCCTTCCTTTGGTTGGCATGTGGCAAGTCCTCTCTTCTTTTGGTTCCTTCCAGCATTCCCATCATCCCTGTGTGGAGCCAGGCCAGCTGGGTGGTACTAGCACTGGTTTTGCTGTTGGCTCCTCTCTCTGGGTGGAAAAGAAAGAGGACTGCTTCCCCACTGCCAGCTGCAAGGGCCATGTGAGGGCATCCTGGCTGCCAGGGATTGCTCCTGCCACACCTCCTCCCCATCCATTTGTCCAGCATGAACTACAACTAGAAAAACAATCCCACTTTTTGTCCCCCTGGGACTTTCCTCCCACTCAGCCAAACGCCTGAGTCAGCATAGCTATTGCTCATGATATCCCATTTGTGCAAAGGGAGACGACTGGAGCACAGGACATCTGGTCCCAATATCTAAAACCACTTAAATCATGCATGTCATTCCAAACATTTAAGGACTTCAGAAGTTTTCAGTTACTTTCATATATATTTACTAGTTGCTTCATGCAGAAAGCATTTCTAATGTTCAAGTTTCACTCTGAAGATCTGGGCAAATGTATATTCCACCTCATTTTAACTAGGAAAAAAACCACCCAGCTTTAAAGACCAGACCTGTCTTAAATTATTTCTATGTTAACTACTTTTAAAAAAAATTTTAGAAGAGCATCAAAATGTCCTGAGATACAACACAATTCAGATTCCATTAACAGGCAAAAGAAGGTGGTTATCATGTGCAGTGTAAAAAAAACCCCAAAGCTATCCAACAAAGAAAAACCCCACAAATTCATCTGTGTGTGCTAGAAGGTGAGGTTCCAAGATATTTTTCAGTTAGTTACCCATTGTGCTTTTTGGTAGCAGAGAAAGGTGTCATGACCCAGTGGTCAGCACTAGACTGATCCTCTGGAGACCAATGCTCAGCTCCAAGTCCAAATGTGAGCTTCTTGCTTTTCTATGCCTGTAAGCAGTGATAGCTTCCCATTAATTCGAGTGCTCTGATAGCCTGATGCTGAGGTATAAGGAATAACATTCAGTGTAGCTAACAATTCCCTTTACAGCCCCCACCTACATTGTGAGTCATGGTACACTGACACCAATACAACAGAGGCACATTTGAGCCTGCTGTAGCCTATTTAGTGTAAGCATCAATAGCCATCTAGCTGTCACAAGATGGAGCACACTATCAACTGGCTTCCTTTTTCAAAAGCCAGTATGGGTATGTCGATGTATCTCATAGACAGCTCTTACAAGAGAGAAAATAGAGCATTTTGATATAATTTCTTTCCTTCTTATCTGGCTCCCCACACCTCAGGAAGGGAGTGCTGCCAACCTTTACTACTGTAACATACCCATACCACTATAACAGCAGAAAAATCCAAATTTCTTCTTAAAGAACTACTAGAAAATTCTTAACCCACTCCATAGCCCCGAAAACTTCCACTTTTCTAACAAGCCATCTGTCAGTATGCTCTTGGGACATGACAATCAGACATTTGGGTCATAAGTGATATTCCGTATGGAGACACCATCACAGCAAAAAAAAGGAGGTGTCAGACACCGTTTGCTGAGAGAATCCAGAGGACCTTAGTTATATATCATAATGCACAAAATACTTTAAATAATTTATCTGAGTCTTGGATCATATTCTGGAAGGCAGACTAGTATTACAAAGCTCTTTTAGACACTGTTTATTAACATCAAAATGAAATATGAAAAGCACTTTCTGTTAAATCCAGGATCTGAACAACTCTTATAACATACCCTAAATACAGTAAAATGGCATTTCAACAGCTAGAAATAAAATTGTGTTATTACTAAAAATAAAAAAAATTACTAATTTTACTAATGCATGTTTAATCCTTCTAAAAATAAACTTTCAAAACAACATCATCACAGTTAAGTTACCCAGAAATGTTACAATGTGACTAGCACTCCAGTCGTCACCTGGGACCAACACATCCCAGACTACTTCTAGTTTTCCTGGAGCAAACATTTTGATCTTCCCAGCAGACAGTGCTGCAGACCCTAGCAAAGATCACATACCCCACAAAATTTCTGTGCTACTGTTAAGAACAACAGCATCCACCAGGGAAGGGGGTGGGTGGAGATAAATCTAGACACAGTTGTTTCTCTTTAAAATTTCACCTTTTTTTCTTTTTATAGAACTACTTCAAAACACCTAAACTAGTCTCAGGACAATCTTTTCTCTTGCATCCAAATAATTTCCTTCTGCCACCTCAGTCATTGCCACTTTTGTCAGACCCCAGAAAACTACTGGTTGGTGGTCTCCCTGTTCTACCCTGAGTTGTATTTCATTTAGTAAGGGCAGTGAAAAAAGATCAGTGTAGAGATATTGGCGCATCTTCAAACAAGAGTACACACTGTCCGTTTTATTCACAATGAAAAGGCTCTTAAAGAGATTTCGATAAAGATTCACCTCCTGCTTGCAGCCCACGTTTGCAATGTTTATATAAGTAAGGGATATAAATCTTTTTCAAATGAACCCCACGGTTTTTAAACCAGCCTTGTTATAAACTGCCTGTTTCCGTTTTGCCTGCCTAAGCAAGCAATGCCGAGCCTGCTTGGGATAGACTGGAACTAATTTAATGTGCTCCAGGTTTAATCCCCATCCTCTCGGCTTTTACTGGCAGATTTTACACAGAGGACTACTGCTGGCTTTAACAATGATTCATGAGATAAGTGGGTTTTGATTTGTTTTTCCACGTCAGAAAACATGCAAGAGAAATGCCACCAAAAATAATTTAAATAAAACATGGCCGTGACAGAGCCAGGTTAAAAGAAATAAGAATAATTAAATTTTGACACAAGAACTGTTTTTCTGTGTTTGAATCTATAAAGGCGAATTTCTAGCTCGCTTTATGCAGAAGAGCAGTGAGAAGTTCCGCTGGTGTGGCACAGCGGGACGGACCCGGCGCGCTGGCTCCCGCCTGCGCCCTGCAGGTGGCGCTGTTGGAGCGCCGCGGGCACGGAGCCGCCGCCGGGAAAACTGAGCCAGGCTCAACTCGGCTCTCTGCAGCAATTACCCACTATCAGGAAAATCCTGCTACGTCGTTTCTGCTGCGGACATGCTGCTTCGCTCTCTTCTACTTATTTCTTCTTCTTCTTTTTCTTTAAATTTGTTTTAAGTTTGCAAGAGTAAAACATGTTCATTAACACGGCACGCTGAAAAAGGGACAGCAATTACAGCTGTAATAACTGTTTATTTTTGAAAATGTAACTGAATGACTGATGCAGAGACCACATAGATGCTATTTTGCAATCATCTTCTCCTGTATCGAATTCACTGCTCATTTACATAAACCAGATGTTTCCCCGACAAACCAAATTCCTTGAAGAAAAAACAGAAGTTGCTATACTTCATGTCCAAAATGAAAGATGATGTTAATGTTCCATTAGCCACTAAAGGCAAATGTATATGTTAAGTGCAACGGTTTCCCTTTATTTAGCACAACTTTTGTGAGGGCTTAGATAATCCTCGACAGAAGTGTTAGAAAGGAGAAATGAAGCTACTTAAATTTACCCACTGGCCTCAATAGCTTCCACTTCCCTTCGGAGTGAAATGTCTTTGCCAGATCTTGACACTCAAACCAGTCCATGGAGTGGTCAAATACTCTGAAACATGTAATAAGAATTCCTCATTCCTGCAGGAGAGTTGGCTCCTGGAATCTTTCTTCCTGGTACCAGATTCCCAGAGGATCATTGAGGAATAAGAATTATTGTTTTACTACTTTAGTGATCATTTAAAACTTGCAACCTTTTGGTACACATTAAGTGAAGGACATGAAACATATATGCTTGCTATTACTGAAAGAAGAAATTATTATCGGAAAAAAATTCTGAAATCTCTCAGTTACCCCTAATTCTTACTGCTTTTACCAAAAAAAGAGCTTGCTAAAGTTCTATTACTACAGGAACAGTGTTTTACATTTAATCTGAAAGGCTGAATTCATGGAAGATACCTGAAGGTTATACTTGTTAGTCACCTAATCTTCCAGAACATATTCCCATCCTTCCAATACATGAATCTACCAACTTTTGGTGTGAAGCTATTAAAATCCTGGTAAGAAGGAGAAATCCTCAGGCACAGAGCAATAGAAAATTCACAATAAAAGCAAAACATTCAGGCTGAGAATAACTAGTAGGTAACTGATCAACAATCAAATGACCAATAATAACTCAACCATCAGGAAAAGAGCAAGGGTGGGCTAAAAAAGCCAGTATTTCATACTGTTCTCTGCAAAGAATGCTATGAAATGTAGAATATTTAGTGTCATGGCCACAAAATTCAGAACAGACTCTGATGCTGTAGGTAGGAATGTAGCAACCACACAGCAAAAGCAACTTTGTTGATGACAATGGCAAAACAATGGGTAAAATTTCTTGATTTGAAAAAAAAATTTGGGACTCCTGGGATGTCCAAACTCACTCTTCATCCTGAGATTGAGGTATCAACAGGCTTTGCAAGAGATGACTCAGCTTTCAGCTGTAAGAAGTTCTCCTCAGAACCAGCACAACCATATTTTCTTAGCTCTTCTTTTCAGTGCAGGGTAGCAAACTCCAAGCCAACTGCAAAATAACTGAGAACTGGACATCAAGAACCACTCCACCAGTTCTCAGTCTTGAATTAGGTCACACATTTCACTAGCCATCTATCTCATCTAAATATACCACGAATTTAGAAGAGAAAGTTATTAAATCTCTATATGGAACCACTCAAGGAACATATGTGGTAACTTCAGAAAAGCAAAATTGAAACAAAATACCCCATAACAATGTGTTACAAATAATCTTTACTATTGGTCCTTTCAAAGGACACTGTGGCCCTAGAAGGGCCATGTGGCCCTAGTGCTTGGCAGTCATGTTTCCATCTCCTGTCAACAGCATGGCACTGCCGCAAAGCTCACAGATCTCACATCTAAAAGCTCCTGCATTGGCCACTGGGACAGCCCTACTGACTACTGTTAAATCCTCCACGTCCACAAAAGCTATGCTGCATGTCTCAAAACCTTCTGTATTTATGTTCCCACTTTCTGGCAAGAATGATTACATGAACATGATCATGTACAAAAGGATAAACATCTATCCACAAACAACCTCCTGCCAACACAGACAAAAAACTTGACATGTGTAACAGGGGGAAAAAAAATTTAAGATACTATTTTGGCTGCATCCCTCCAAGCTGCAATGAGCAGCGAGCCTTCGAAAGACATTCCTCCAAAATCACAAGTTCTCAACTTACAGTTCTCTCCACAGAAAATAATGTGGCATTGTCATATACTGGCAGAAATTTAACTCAGTCTAGAATAGATTTTCCTCCAAACCTTACTATGCAAATAAAAAAACGAACAGCATGACCAATCCACCATTTTAATACAATATAATCAGAACAATTGTAAGTCAGCATTTATGCTTTTTTCTTTTTATTAAGGGGGAAAAACTCAAGCTCTCAGCATATCTATCAAAAAGATCACTCACATAGTTTGCTCCCAACACTCATCAGTAATACACACTAATTACCATCAGAGGTTCACTTTACACATCTGGTATCACAGGGGATGCCTGAACCCAAGCCCACGCTACATAATTAAATTCAATGTTTTCATCTTAGAGCAAAGACCAGATTGACAGCACAGTTAAGCAAATTCTCTTATCTACAAAACTGGTAAGTAAGTATGCAAAAGCTCAGGAGGTTAGGGGGTAGCCTGAGCTCCTGTACTACTCAATAGCTGCCAATTTGGCATCAATTAGACCCCCTAAGAACGAGACTGATATTCTCTACTTGGTATGTGCCATGAATAGCTAGGATGTAACACTGCCTTTAAACCAATGGTCTAAAACTACAACATTTCCTTGTCTATTGCTTATCAAAATCAGTGTCAAACTGATTCTTCCAGTCATGTCTGATGTTTTTCAAATAACCAGTAATGATCATTGCCTGACTGCAATATTTGTGATATGCTGCTTCATCTTTTAAATAATGTTGTAGTTTGCCATCTTCCAAGCTGACTTCACAATGTCAGGACTTCATCCTATTGGTGGAATTTTACTATTATTTCTACCAAGTCTCAAACTTTCCAGAACTTAACTTTTATATTTAAAGCTATCCACTCATGAAGAACAAACAACTCTCTCCAGGCATATGATATAGACACTTTTTAAAAAATCATGGTGCAAAACACAAACAGCTGTAAAAATTAAAATATCAAGTCAATTTTCCTGACACTACATAAGTGTTCCCTAGAGTGTGTATTTTGTTCATAATAAACTGTAGATGTGTGAAGAACTGAAAAAGAAACAATATATTTTTCTCAAGGAAGTTTCTCCCCAACAGACTTTTGTCAGAATGGCTTTCCTGGTCTGTATAACATCCTTTGCTTCTCAGTCTTCTATGCCTGCTACATTATTCAGCTGCCAGACTGGTGAATTATGAGGTTATGAACAACATGATGTTCAGTATTTATATGAAGACTACACTTAAGATTTCTTTTGGAAGAAATGAAAAAGCAGCTTGCTTCTCAACAAAAAAACTAAAAGCACATGCTGAAACAGACACGGAAGGATGATATTACCAACAGTGAGGAGCACTTGGAAGTTCTGCCATGGGTGGGGACAAGTTGGGAAGGGCGGCAATTAGAAATGTTTTGGAAGAAGAAAACATTTTTTAGGGTGAAAGTTAATTTTTACTGTGCCAATCACAATTTAAGTTAAATTCAAGTTTATTTTTCCTCATTCAGTTTATGATCTCATCTAGTCAGCAAGGATGATTGATGATGTTTCAGCATTTGGGCAATTGCCAGTTGCAAGTAAAAGGGAATTATTTATTTTTCTTTAGCACTACACTGCTGCCATTAACTGTATCCCACCCCTTTTGTTTACAGCCTGTCACTGAAGCCACAGCTTTATTTTAATGTGGTATAAGCTCTTGTCTGGGGTTGATAGTGTAAGTGATCTAGCAGACATCTTGCACAAAGAACATCATTTTGCACAGAAAACACACAACCTTTACTTCTGAAATTATCCCTGCCACTGATCCAGACAGCATTGTCTTCTCCCATTTAAACGTGGACTTCAAAGCCATAATTAAGCAGCGGACACTGTCCTTTTCCTTGCGGTAAAACTTCATTTATTTAATCCCTTTAAAAACAAACAAACAAGAAAATTACTTTGACCTTTGCCTTGGCACAAGGATTCTGATTTGAAATGTGTATTACATGTCTAACGGCCTGTAACTGTGTCCAGCTGAACTGGGTCAGATTTATGTGCAATTAGGAAAAAAGGAAACCAAAACAATTTCGTTTTCAGGTTTGTTAATATCAAAACAACTTGTAACAGCATTAAATTTTAACTGAAACACATAGAATAATGAAAAAAAAAGAAAACTGGAGAAGGAGCGATCTGATAAAAACTGCGTTAAATAAATGACATGGACTTTCTCACTTGCATTTTTTCTGGATTGAACTATTCAGAAATGTATGTTTGAATGTCCCCACTTTGGCTGTTCTTAAGCCACAGGGAGGTTTTTTTACATGAACTCTTCAACCTGAGAGTTTTAACAGAAAAGCTTCTTTACAAGGCTTAATTAAAAGCAGGTTTAAGTCGGGGCCCTCACTCAGTCTGGGTTTTATTTTGGCCTTCTCTCTGTGTCAGAAGTCAAGTCCCAAAAGAGAAACGAAGTTCATTATTGAGTCAGGAGAATATTTTCTCCTTCATTCTAAGCCCAACTAAACATGCTTCAGTTCTGGGTTTGGGTTTAGGTATCTCCAAACGAGATTTTATATAATATGCACCTAAGGGTGAAATGTAAGAAGATGCTAATCATAATGTCTAACTTTGCCCTACATAATAAATAATGTGTGAAAAGCACACTGCAATCTTCTTTGCATGCAACTGATTTGGTACGGGAAACGTATATTCTAAACAGATGGTGTTCACAATGAGTGTACTTCACACCATCAGATGTTCATGATAAACGCAATGTCATTGTCATGAGGCGTGGTAAAAAGTCATGCAGTCACACTATGAAACGCACTGAGCAATATAGCAAACTACAACAGCACTGGCAGATCAGTTGGAAAACATTCAACGCTTTCCAGAATGTTTTAAGTAGTAGTTTCTTGCAGACTTTTGACTATGCTAGCGGTTTTTAAAGCATGCTGTCTTCAAAACTAAGATTATATTTTAGCACAAATAACTATTAAAAAGTTCATTCCTATCAGTCATTCTAGTGCAAGGAACAAGGACCAATAGTTAAGCAGTTAATTACTTCAGTGAACAGGAAATTTATTATGTTATGGTTGGTGGTTTTGTAACTGGACAGTAGGCACAGCCTAGTGCATCCTGTTTGCAACCAATAGCAGAAGCAGCTGCAAGGCCATGATATTTGTCATAAGCATTTCTAAGAACAAAAACATGGTGATGTTTTTTCAAAAGGCCTTTCAATGTTCACCAGATGTGGAGCACATGTGACCCTTGAATGTGAGAGAATAATGCGACAATAAAGTTGAATCAATACAACATGTGCCAGTAATCACACCAAGATGACATGTAAATGTTTTAAAAACAAAAATATGTAAATTATTTTTAGTTCTTCAGGACAGAAAAACTGGGCACCTGGTCATCCACAAGTTGCTGTTTCCATCATTAATTATTCGATAGCCCATCTGCTTGAAATATGTTTCCCCTGTGTGAGACAGCATCTAGCTTTTGTATTTTTATGTAAAGAAATTCCATTCCTGTGCCATTACTTACTGAAAACAATTAAGAGTTAAGAGACTTAAAGGTATCCTCTACCTCTATGTATTTTATGAAAATAAAACTCCTATGAACAACATATGCAGGAAAAGGACAAGAAAACTAGTTCCAGGCAAGAGTGCTTTAGTCTTAAATTTGTGTTTCCTCTTTTGACTTGCAGAAGGGAAACATAATGAGAAGAAACATAACCACTCAATGCTTATCTTTACTCCTCTAAGTCTACCCATCAGATATGACAGAAACAATTCATTTTCTGCTAGTGATCACTTCTAAAGAAGATCTTGTTCAGGCTATGGATAAAACATATATGCACACAGTGATAGGCTAGGAAACAATTAATTTCACAGAGGCAAAAAAACCATTTGCAGATGCTGATGTTTGAAGTTCAAACCAATAGTCTTACATGGGTGAATTCATACAGAAAAAAAATTTCATTCCATGTAGCTCAAAACCAATGAAATCAGAACCCAAAGCAAAACACTGAATTTTTGCAACCTGTTAACAGACTTCCCGGCTATTATGTCCCTTAAAACACACCAAAAAGTCACAAAAAAAGTGGCTTTCCAATCTATACATTTGTTGCCAATGCTTGTAGCCAAACCCCTATGAATTAAAGTGGGCACACACATCTTCAGTATATTCAACCTCTTCTCTGCAGTGAACAAGCAGATGAAACTAAACCAGCATGTAGACAAAGCCAAACTTGGCCTATGCCAGTGCGTGACCCTCCCTTGAAGCAGCAGCAACATATGTCCTTGTGCATGTGCTGCCACTTCTGCAGATGCAATGAGAAGATGTCATGAACCATTTCTCTCCTACAGCAGGTAGCTTCTCAAAGAGCTTTTTCTTCCATGGGACAGAGAAAAAGAACAAATTTCCAACAACTGTAGCAAAAGCCAAAGTCTCACCAAGACAAGCTTGGAGAAACAGCAAGTAAGAGGACACAGAATGTACCAATTGAGTTGTTGTAAAACTAGTG
>VZTN01031487.1:32687-53339 GCA_013400515.1 Erpornis zantholeuca | reverse complement strand
TTCACATGATTCCTTATTTTCCCATTCCCTTCTTGGATCTCAACAAGTGTTAGATGTTTGTTAGTTCATATACACTACATCACATCTTATTTCTCTGGAGCAGCTGAAAGGAGGAAAGAGAAAAAAGTATTTTTCTCTAACACAAACCCTTTCTGCTGCTAAGTTCTTAGGCTTGTTTTCCTTTCTAGGGGTAATTTTTTGAGGGAAAGAATCACAGACTGACTAACCAACTGACTCAAGAAAAGCATTAGATACACTATGAATTCTCTGGCAGGCCTAACACATTTGTCAGTTTAGCCCTGACTTGTCCATATCCCTTTCCCATTTAGGAAGACGACAAATGAACCAAGGCGCAAATCCTACGAATATTAATGTAAATCAGTAACTTTAAACTTACAAATGGCTCAGTGCCTGCATTGACACTAGCTATCTGCATACATTCTTGGACAGATATGGAACTCTGTATGTGTAAATTTAGCATGGAGCCCTGCTGCAATCAGTTAGTTACAGCGTATTGCAGCACTAACAGTTGGAAGAAACAGAAAGTCTCCAAATAACTACAGCCAGCAGTTGCAGTCCTAGAAACTCTCACATCTGAATAACATCAATGTCACAAATTCTCATGCTGGATTTGGAAGTCCTCACTCAAATAAGGTAAATTACTGCACCAACATAACTGTTTATAGGATTATGTAATTCCCCGCTACATTTTTTCCATCTTCAACCCACAAAAAAGACATATGAAAAGAGAGAACACACATATGTGTACATATATACACATATAAAGCACATATATACATGTATTCACACACACACAGAGACACACATACATTTGAGCAGTCATAGTATGGATGATGAGTGACAAAAAGCTCACTTGTGCCATTTTTTTCTAGCACTTCTTGATTCAAGTTTAATCAAAATGTTGGGGCTACAAGGCCAAACGTTAAAAAGTTAGGAAATCCACCAGTGAAGGCTAGTTTTTGAAAGAGTGCCTCATTCTGAGAGATCCGTCTATTCAGCAAACAATCAAGTGGGATGATGCAAGGCCTAGGAAAGGAGTAAGATAATGATTCTTTTGTTTCTCAGTCTGACAAAAATGTTAATCATATGAAATCTTTCCAATTCTCACATTGTGGACAACAGCATTGGAATCTGAATTCCAGCAGACGTTTTTCACATGAAACAAGGGAATAATCAGCAGTGATTTTGGTCCCACGGGTATAGGGAATAAGAGATATTCACTGCCAGTGACATACCAGTTATTTAGTAAGTAGAAAAGGAACTCCTAAAAACAGAAATCCTGGGTCTTACCCCAGGTCCTGAAAGATTATGTGTTTTGGTGACCATAGACCTTTCACAGTCTTTTCTAACCTGTCGTATTCCACCCTTATCTTTACCTTGGACAAGTTGTTCTCACCTCTCCTCCTATATTTTTATTGTTTCTACTGCTTGACCTTGTCAATGGCCTCTTCTAGAACCAGTTGCCTCCTCCTTCAGATCCCAAGTCCTGCAGACATTTGCCCCTGTCCCAGCTCTGCTCCCCACTCAGAATTTGATTCAAGGCTGATTAATCAGTCCTTCTTCAGACTGCCCTGAACTGATGTGGACAGCAATAAAGGAGGAATGAGAGCAGAAAAAGAGACAGTATTCTTGTCCTCACTTCTTGAGTTACCAAGGCACATAAGAGAAACAATTATAAGGAATTACATGCTTAGCTCTGTTCTGATTGCCATCCTTGAACATACACACTATAGATGAAATATACAAATAATTAAACTCTAAGCTATTGTATCAAACATACCCAATGAATGAGAACTCTGCCAAATGGGTGTGTATTTTTACAGGGAAATAAAAAAAAAAAAATGCACCTCCTTTTGGCCTCAAGATACATCCTTCTTAAATTTAAATCATTTACTCTAAAGCAGTTTATTCAGTAAGGTCACGCAGATTTTTAACATTAGCAAAGCAAACAATTTCTCCCTATCATTCCTGGAAACAGTTAAACTTGTTATATAAAAGCAAGACATGCAGTGTGAGGCTGACATCAGTCATAAAAAATTCTTGTCTGAAGGATTACATCTAACAATAAGAACCACACCAGAATCTTATATAAGAAAATGTTATCCATCTTTAAATAGGGATCTTACTTTTAGCTCCATCTGCAGCATATATATATATATAAGTGCTCGTTGAACATTATCTATTTTTAACAATCTGCTAGTACTGTTATTTTTCATGCATTTCAAAGTTTTTTTTGTTTACCTGCATTTGCATGTAATCACATCAAATCCACGATCTGCTTCTCTTGCTAAATTCACATAAAACTCATCAGGCCAAATTCCTCTGAACAAATTCACCAGTCTCTTCTTAGTAACATGAGTGACTATTTTCAACCAAGATATGCTTAATACTCACGTGAAAATGTAGATGCACTTAGGAGTCCTGACATGGAAATTACTTGAACACCTTACAGTGTTCCAGGTCCCTCTTCAAGGTCATATATTGAATGGACTTGCTGAAATCCTATTGCACATAGTTATTTACCACTCCAAAGCCTGCCTTATTGACAGTCTAAGCACAAAGAAAAAAAATCCACCTTATTTAGAAGGCCTTTTTTCTCAAATTACTATAAATTGTATCCCATTCTCTTTATACATCACAATAAACCCTGAATAGTTTGAAAGAGAACATCTTCAATTTTTATCTTAATTTTTTTTTCCTTACACAAGATTCATGTAGGAGAAGCTTACAGAGTGTAACTAAAGTTGCAAGCATAAATCTTAAATGAATTGATGGAAAGCCTAACCTCATTATGATTTATCTATTATACCTCTAAATGTGTTTACATTCTTAGATAAAGGCAACTGTACTCCCTTAAAGTCAACTCATAGATCCTTCTGTATTGATTCATGCATTATTAGCATATTTGAAGAGATTAATATGTTTAACATGTAACCATGTAGAGCTACAGTCACATGATGCCACATTTTCAGTGTAAAAAATATTTTACAAATATATAGTTTTCCTTTAACTTGGGCATTGCCAATGTTATGTTACAAGTTGATAGTTCTGTCTCAGCAGGCAGACAAATCCTGGCTGAACATTCTAAAGCTCCAATTCTGGTAAAGCTGTGGTTTCCTCCTCTTCTCTCCTGTACATAAACAAACCACATTTCTCTTGAGGGTGTTCTCAGTATTAGGTATTTACTTTATCCCCAGAGGGAAAGCAAACGAAGGCCACAAAAATTGCCCTTCTTTACTCTCCACATGAAATTGCTGTGATGACTAAAACTGTCTAACAAGGAACAAGAAGTCTATCTCTGCCACCGGTAGATGCTGTTCCGGAAATATCTGGTGGCTTCAACAGATGAGGGAAAAGAAAGCAGTCAGGATAAGCTCCCAATAGTCAGTACAGTCCCAGATCCTCACGTCTGACAATCCCTAATGTATCAGTCATTCCTTCAGCTGATGATGTGTATACACAAAATACTGGATTCTTACTGAGGAGGATAGGTGATAAGAGTTGTTACAGCACAATTTATTTTTATCTCTTTTTTTTTTAAATGTGGAAGTAGCATACGTGAGGAAATATCAGATCTGACGTATTTCATACCATTTGATTCCCAACATATTGCCCTTTAACTGTGCTTGTGCCTCACACATTTGTGAGGCAGTGATTTCTTTCTCTCTTTCTTTCTCTTTCTCCCCACACCCATCTCCTCTCTCACACGTGGGTCCTACATATGACCCCCCACACATCAAATGCAATTGCCTGACCTGATCTGTGATGTACTAACCAGCTGTGCCTGGAATCACAGACTCAGAGAGAAGCTATAAGAGATGGAGATGGAAGACTACATCACAGCAGATTTCTTCCAGAAAATCCCAGAAGACTCCCAGATCCAGATCAGGACAATAGCCTTCCTTGTCACATGCCCAGTATGCCTTGGAGGCCTGATCATCACAGTCTTGGGCTCCAGAGGTAGCTGGAGTTTGGCCACTGCATGATCCGGTTCAGGGAATCCAATATATTACAGTAACAGTAAATGGACAACTAAAATACTCATTTAACTCATTTATTCTTTCAGTTCAAGCAGTTGATAGTGTGAATACTACATAAATAATGGCTGAGGGATCTTACTTTTATCCTCTTATGCATATGTTTTACAATAAAACAATTATTTCTATGACCACACAGGGTTTATTTCACAGGACATCATTCTGTACAAAAGTGGACATCCATTGTAGCAGTTTTCCACCAGAAAGATGGTATATTCTGTTTCATTTTTAGGCTTGTATTCAATAGGGCATTTCAGATTTTGAATTTTAGAACTGGTATAATCTTCTATTACCCTAAAATACAAAAATAGCTAATTCATAATTAAACAATACTAAAAAAAGTTTTCTCAGTATTAATTGATGAGCGATTTCACATATTTTAAAAGAGGCTGCTTCCTACATCTGTTTTTTTACAGCACATCCAGTATAAACTGTTATTATATTATTCTAATGACACCGTGGAAATGGAAGAAGAAGACTGAAGCTGTGTTATCCACTGAGTCACACAAGCACCTAATGCATTCATATTTAATATTCCCAAGCATTATAGATGGGATTAGAATAAATGAAAGAAAAAGGAAAAAAAGAAAAGTAAGACACAAAATATAGATTTATCTGTTGTCCAATCCCTTCATTAGCTTGAAAAAAAGTTTACTATGGATTTACACTGTGACTTATTGTCTTCAGAATCACAAACCTAATCCTAATGCGCTAATAAAAATAATATTATATGCATGCTACATTAAAATAACTTAAGGATGAACTGTTCAAATTTACCAGGTTTTTTAGGACTGGATACAATAATATAAATTGGACTCAGCTGTACGGATTTTTCAAGGATATTATGGACCATATTTCCACGGACATTTTTATTGCTTCTAGTCCTCTAAAACATCCCAAAAAATGTGCTTTAAACTGAGTAGTTTCTTCTGTTTATTACTTTCTGTAAACATTTTTTTCCTATTATGTCAACTGCAGGACTATAATTTCCTTCTTGCTAATACTGATAACAAAAATTTCCTTTTAAAGCTACTTCTTGAATATTTAACTCCCACTGAAGCTAGCTGAAGTAGAATTATGTGTATTTGTAATTCAGAAGGGGCTTTGCACAATAGTGGTTTGGAGGATTCCACTATATTGTCCTTTGTAGCTGTTGTAAAAAACCCCAATTTGTTTGATATAGCAAACTTTACATATTCAGATAGGAAAGATAAATTATGTGCTCTTACATGTTCACCAATAGTATTCCCTAATTCAAATTATTTACTATTCTTGCAAAAAAATTCAAATAAGTTTGATTCTTATTCCTCTGTAAGCACATTTTGCATCTCTAACAATAATTTTTAAAAAAAGTTGTGGGCTAATGAAGAGGGAAGATCTAGCTTATTAATACCAGCTAAACACAGAGAAATAGAAATGTAATTATGCAATTTATTTGCTGACAATAATATTTTAAAGTCAAGTGAGATTTCAGTGTTTTAAGGAAAATCTCATGATCATGTTTTGGGGGAGAATTTTTCACTTCTAAGCCCCAGATTGTGAAACCGAGTAATGAAGGAAATATTTCACCTTTCACGATTTTATAAATTAATACCTCTCTTCCAAACTTTGAGAGTAAAATTTCAGTGTGAAAGAAGTTTAAAAATCAGAAGACAAATGAAAACCTACCAAAAAAAAAATTCTCATGATCTGGAGAAAGAAACAGATCTGAGCATGGCACTGGAGGTTCTGGGTTTGGAGAGGGTTGTTTTTTCCCAGGAGAAACACAGGCTGAGAATAGGATTCTTCTCATGCAGCAGAAGAGCAAGCAGGAAGAGAAAGAGAGGCATTAAATCCCGCAGCTTTCCCCTCGCACTCCCGCTCACCACCCCATCGGTGGGACTGGGCCTCGTCTGCATTTCAGCAGCTGCCCTGGAGCAGCCCTGTCCCTGAACATGGAGTCAGCTCACCTGTGTGCAGATATCCCCTGCGAAATACAAAAAAGTGGCAAAACGTGGCTGAAATCTGCTCCCGTCACAGGCACACACAGCTCCAAGCTCAGGGAAGATAATGTCCGTGTGCTGGAGCCCGCCTCTCCGGGAAAATCTCCGTGGCCCCTCTCTCTGGAGAGGTAAAGAAGGGGAAGGGGCGGGAGGGGGCTTGCTCGCTCCCCCTCTCCTGATGGGGCTCTGCAGAAAAAGACACAGCTCCGGAGAGGGAGAGGTAGCACAGAGACATGGCTGCACGGCCAGGAGGTTAAGTCACTTTTTCTACCCCTACTTCAGGGGTTTTGTGTTGGGTTTGTGCTGCACTCTCACCAGCAGGAACAATCCCGTCCCGTGCTGAAAAAAGTGACCACCTCCAACAAGGGGCTAGGGCCTTAGGCCTGCTTGGAGAGGGTATACCAGCCTGAGCCCTCCAAGGACATGAGGTCAGCATGCTGGGGTCAGCAACCCAAACATGGTTAGGCATAATCTTCTCACTTTTGGTTAGGCTGAAGCCTTTCTAGACATAAGGGAAGACAGCAACTCATTTCTTGGGTGAGTTTAGGTCAAAAAATTGTACAATCCTGAAGGCAAGTTTTCTCAAAGACAAGAAGCCAAGTAAGACCTTTCTGTCCCATTTATACCTTGTCTCCTTCTTGAACATAGCCTTAAGCTCCTTTACAGGCAGCACAGGGAGGTCGTGATGCCTGGAGGCCTGTCCTTTCTGATAGTTTTTTGAAGGGTTTGTTTTCCCAAAGAGCAGCAAAAAAAAGGTGCTACACTGAAGCCCACATGGTTTACAATGTGAATCCAGAGCACATGGAAAAAGCCCCACTCAGGGATGAGGTCCTTAAGTTAATCCAGACCTGTGGTAAACACCCACGATCCAGAGGCTTGATAACAGCTTTGCATATCTCTTGATACCCACATTAAAGTTCTCTCTCTCCTTAAGACACATTGCAAATGCACTGACTGCCAGGTACATCCCTACAGGCAGGGGGAAATATCATACCAGAAGTAGGAAATACACCCATCTTAAAATGTATGAAAATCCCTTCCACTTCCTTAAAATGTATGAGAGAAATGGTGCAAGAATCACTCCCCCTTCTCTTGCAAAACCAGGCCTGACCGATTTCTGCCGGCACAAGAGAGCAGTGAACGGCTTGTCGGGAGGAGGGCAAAGCATTCCTGGCCAAAATCAGTGGGTAACTCTGTGACAGATCAATGTCCTGATGCAGCATGTGGCTGGCAGCCGGCAGGAACCATTTCCATGTGAGTCACCTACTAGAGCGCAGGTGCTGGAGGCCTATGGAAAGTTGAATCCTAGCCACTAACAGCAATGTAATCGTGTTGCTTGCTCAGATCTCCTGCTGATAAATGCACCCAGTTACTCCTAACTGTCTCCCGTACAAAATAACACCTTCCAGAACACCTACCTCTTCAATAGATTTTAACCAGGCTGCAGCTGCACAAGAAAATCCATTCATCAATTATAAATCAATTGAGGAAGAGAAATCTGCCACTCGCCTGATTGCTCTTGCTGTCCCTGTTACTCACTGATCCAGCCTGATGGGTATTGTTATTACTACTACTATTATTACTATTATTTCAGAAGCTGAATGAATTGAACAGATCATTCCTTCCTTTGTTGATAATAAATGCAGGAGTAATTCATTAGGAGAGCAATTGTCCCTCTGGTGGGAAAGGGGGAGAGAGGAAGAGAGAAAGGGAGAAAGAATCTGTTTGTGTTCCTCAAAAGGCCATGGAAGTAGGGTGGGCCAGATGCAACCATAGTCCCTGGCTACAGCCCTCCCGCTCCAACTGCAGGAGACTTCTTTAAATAGGTAACTATTCCCTGAGAAAGAGCTCTGCTCCTCCTCTCCTGTTTACGCTGTCAGTTCCAAGCCCTCTCATTCCAGGAAAAGACGATTTGCATTATGCGAGGCTGCTTTTAACAAGCAAAGAGTTTGCAAAAGTTTACTTCAGAGGACAGGATTAGGGGGGGGCTTGCTGCTCGACGAGGAAAAAATGTAACTGTCGATAAGGAGAAGTAAAGGCAAGCTGGAAACATTAAAAAGACTGGAGAGCACTTTAGGAAGTGTTATCCACTCTCTGATAAGCATAGCTGCATTAACGATCATTGGCAATGGGGAAGGGGGAAATGCTATATCAAAGTGTGAAAAAATGTAATTAATATAAAATTAATAACAATAATCCTTGGGGGAGGGGGAATTTTTTACCCTCCCCTGCTGAAGCAGTCTTGCAGATATTTTTCTATTTTATTAAACTAACCACTCTAAATATGACAGTATGCTAGTGTTTCTGGAACTAAACGAGTAGCAGGACAACTGGATATTTTACTTTTTTTTTGGTGTTGAGTGTTCCGAGGTGACTAAATTTGCCTTGTTGAGCCTTGTAAAATCCTGACTTAATCATGTAAACTTCTGTGTAAGCAAAATAGATGAAACTTCAAAGGGTCAAAAACCCTTTAGGGATTTGTGAGGAGACGCCAGCAATAGATCCTAATCTGCCTCCAGAATCCTGGCTGTATTTGTCCAAGAAACTGGTACCAGCAAACTCTCGAAGGTAGAGATAGTGGGTTGATTCAGCCTTTATCCCCTTAGAGAGTATTGGCTTTGTGAGGCTCTAGGCAGCGCTTCAACGCCAGGGGATCTTGCCCAAACCCTCTAAAAATGAAGTACAGGAGTAATTTGAGATAATGACTTTGTAACAGGCTTGGGCAGACCTTGGACAGAAGAAGTGAGAGATGTTATCACCCCAGCATTCCTCTTAAAATGCAGTTTTTCCCCCTGCTTATTCCCAGTTAGTCAAAGCTACATTAACATTCCATCCAGGGCTGCTAAACAGAATCTTAATTAGTCCTGATACTCTTGTGCAAGGGGTTTATTCATTGCACTCTTAACTAATGGTTGCTGTCAGAGTATTTTTTTTCTCCTTTGGGTTCTTTGGGGATATCGTGTTCTTCTGCAAAGCATGACAGAAATGTAATGTGCATGAAAAAAACAAAAAAAAGAAAAGAAGCTTGCAGATCTGAAATCTTGCGACTGAGCCTGACTCCAGCCTTGCTTAATGGCGATACATTGTTAGGACTAATGAGAATAACTTCACCAACAGACATATCCCTGCATTTTGTTTATCTTAAATTTCAGTAGTACATGCTCTCTCGCCTTTTTTTTGCTTTTTTTTTTCCCGTGACAGAAAACAATATATACTTGTTAATGTTTTGAAGTAGTTCAAGCAGCTCCCACTAAATTTTCAGCCCTCTGCATTTTACATTAGCCACCCGTGCCTCACTATTTAGCGAGAGAGTCTGTAAGTGGAGAATTAACAAGTTACCGAGCGGCCCGCTGCTCCGGCAGGACTCTTCTCTCTGCATTAAATCGCATTTATAACCCCTCTTTACAGCCATTCCTCCCTCCGCCCCTCGTTTGAACACCCACACACGCATGCATACACCCGGTTCTGTTCTACACGCACACGCGTGTGCTTCCCCTCAACTCTCGGCTCGGGTTGGCTCCGGTGTCAGCAAGGGGAAGCTCAGGCGCCCGTGAGAGTTGAGCACGCACATATCGTTCGAGGTGAGCATCCCTCAAGGTTATTTGTGGCTCGGGGCTTAATCGTGACAGTGAGCAGCCTCGACACGTACCACTAAAGCCAAGGAGAGGCGAGGCAGGGGTGCCTCGCCATCCGCGCCGGGATCTTTCGTTGATCAACCGCGGCAGAAGCTGCTTTTTGCCTGTAAACCTACGTCCAGCTACACCGACCTTGGAAACAGATTTATAAGTCTATAAATTACCGTTTCTTTCCTGGGGCTTGGAGGAAAGAAGCAAAGAGAGCGCGAAACAGAAAGGTGTTTCTTTAAAATAGGAGGTCCGTGTTACCTAGCTGCTGCTCACCCCTATTAAAGTCTCCTTCTCATAAGCTTGCGTAACATTGATTACTCACAAAGAGTTCACAATAACTATCATGTAGCTAAACTAATTGAGACAATCATGCTAAGTTATAGTCAGCCGAAAAGGTACCATTGATGTGGTAATGCCTATAGAAAGTCAGACATGCGACTCACTACCATTTAATTGC
Source organism: Erpornis zantholeuca (assembly GCA_013400515.1). Lineage (NCBI taxonomy): Eukaryota > Metazoa > Chordata > Aves > Passeriformes > Timaliidae > Erpornis > Erpornis zantholeuca. Next base: position 43,216 of record VZTN01031487.1, on the reverse strand, counting down.
TCCTTTAAACCTGTTATTACAATGTTAACTGGCTTAAGTATATATCGCTCCCTTTTATTGCCTTGATGTGACAAATTAAAACATACACTCTGGAAGCGGCATTCATTTGCGGACGTAGTTGCAGGAAAAACTGAGCCGGGCGATGTCAAACCTGTCAGGATGAATTAATTTTAAAACTTGCATTTTGCACTGCAATTCCCAATGCAGTTTTGTTGCATTGGGGAAACATTTTTATATATAAACGTATAACTGCTACATATAATATCATATATACTTATTCTACCTTCCTCAGAGCTGCCGTAAGACGGGCCCCATCGCGCTAAAAAAACCAAAAAACACCAAAAAACTAATAAAAAACCCCACCCCTTTTGGCTCCGAGACCTTTCCTGACGCTAAATTAAGCAGAGGTCTAGGAAAGAGGAGAGGGAGGCAACGATGGAGCTTCTACCTCGGCTCAGCGCCACACGCCTCTGTGGGGGGGTGGAAGGGGAGTTTTCCGTAGTTACCCTCCCCCAGGCTGCCGAGTCCCCGGCCCGGGGAGGAGGGGGTTACCCACGCCCCAAGACCCGGGAGCAAGGCGGCAGCTACGGCTCCTGCGGGCTGCTCTTTTGCTGCTTTTCGTCACGACGAAGCTCTGCCGAGCTCCCGCGAGGAGGGGAAAAAAAATAATTTCTTGCTTCCCCATCCCCAGGGCTGAGCCGGGTTGAGATCATTTAAAACGCACCAGGCTGCACCTCTGCCGCTCCGAGGAGCTGAGCCAGCCCGCGTTGCGCTGCGTCTCTCCATCTCTGCTCCCCGTGCATCCTGAGCGGGCTGGGTGGGAGCTTCACGGGCTCCAGGTGAAACCCCTTCCTTAGAGCAACGGTGAAGGCATTGATTCCCCCAAACCAGAAATATGCAGTTTCCTTCTTCCCTTTCCCCTCCTCCGCTTGCGGGAGGATGTCAGGGGGTTAAAATGTCCTGCTCGCCCTCTCCCTTGATCTCGGGGAGAGAGGTAAGAGTTGCTGGCACCTTTATGGGACTCAGACCTGCGGCGGCTGCGGGAAGCGTCGGCCCCCGCTAACTTTGATCGGCCTTATTCATCCCAGCTGCGCTCTATTTGTTTGTCATTTCGCCTTTTTACTCCCAGAATCGTTATTTATGGTCTGAAAAGTGAAACGCGCAGTGATTTGCTTTTACATGGACTCTTTGCAAACGGGGGGGAGACACCTCCTCCTCCTACCCTCCCCCTCCCTGCGAGGGGGGGCTGCCAAAAGAGAGGGAAAAAATCCCTGTCTCAATCATTATCAAATCAGCTTTGAATTCATTACTCCAGAGCATTAACTAATTACCAGATCAGAGAGAAGAAAAAATAAATATCCCTTTAAATAACTGAAGGTAATTATAACCCTGTTGTTGACACTAACGATTAATAATTGATCAGAAGTTATACACAATAAATTGTCAATTTATCTCCCTATAAAAATGCACATACTTATTTTTATTTTATTTCCTAGGCATTCTTTAAGAGCCCGAGCAGCAACAGTATCCACACAGCCGCCGTGCGAGGTGCAATAGGACTTTTTTTTTTTTCCTGCAGAAATATTCGAGAGTATTTTAAAATCCCCCGTTATGGATGACACAAGACCGAGTGGAAAAGTGACTTTTTCTGCCTGCGTGCGTTCCTGTCTTTCCGAGGGCGGCTGGGCCGGGCTTGACACCCCCCGCCCTTTCCTTTCAGTCCCTAAATCCCGAAAGGACCCAAGTTAACGGTGGCCACCTCCCAGGCCGAGTGGCCGCGTCCCTCCGTCCCTTGCTTTTTGCTCAGGGAAAGTGCAGCTGGCTCAGCCGGGATTGGATGTGAAATGGTGATATTATTCCGTGAGTCACGGCTGGGGAAGGGGGGGCACGGGTCCAGGCTGCGGGAGCCCGGCTGTCACCTCGGGCAGGGCGCTTACAGGTAAAACACTCCCCCAGAGCCCGCCTGCCTCCAGGTCGCTGCCTGCAGCTCCGAGCTGCCTGCGTGCCACGGTGTGTCCCGCGGATCGCGCTTTCCCTCTGTACTTCCAATAAATACTCTGCTCCAGAGACGCCGAGTAATAATCAGGGATTAGGTGCATGGTGCTTTGACTATACACTGTGGATCCCTTTGTTTTTAACTTTTTTTTTACTCCTCGCTTTTATTTCTTTAGAAGCTGGAAACACACCTAAATTATTAGTTACCGGACTAAAAACAAAGGGATGAACATCACATTACTTAATGTGGAGTATTAGAGTATTACTCTAATAACAGTATTTTTTTACCTTCATTATTCAGTTCCTACAATGGAAAGGCTCTTTTCGACTACCTGGATCATGGAAAGCTTGCCTAAATACCCGAGATATGTCTGAACACAGAAGGAAAAAATCGACCTATGTATAAATTCTGCCTGGGTTTTTTGGGTTTTGTTTTTTTTTTTGTTTGTTTTTGGTTTTTTTTTTTTTTTTTTTGTTTTTTTTTTGTGGGGGTGGGGGGGGGTCGGTGGCTGGGGGGGGGGGGGGAGTTGTTTGTTTCAAAAGTTAATTAGCAATAAAACCCTCCCGGTATTGATTACATTCATGCCATGGTCTCTCAGACGAGCTCTGTGTCTGAACCGCTTTCAAGTGAGACGTAATATGCGACGGGGCCAGAAACTTTCAGTGGTGACAGGGTTGTGTTTTCTTTCCCCCCGTGAGGATGGACACGGAGAGGCCACCACGGAGCGGAGTGGAGCGGGTCGGGTCGGGCTGCTTCGCTCCGCTCCTGGCTGGCCGGTCCCGGGCCACTCCCGCTGCTCGCCGCGGGGCTAGCGGCCCCGCCGTGTCGGGAGATGATTGATGGCCCGGGAGGTGGGTGCCGTCAGGTAGTGCTGAATCAGACCGTCCACCTTACAATTTCTTTTTTCACCTTCCCTCCCCAAAACATGAAGACCACCTCCGCGGGTAGAAATTCGTGAGGGCAGCCTTTTTTTGTTGTATTGGTGGGTTTTGTTACTTTTTAATTTTTTTTCCCTTGCAGCCTGCCTCTCTGTTACAGGGGCTGAGCAAGTCGGGGGCAAATATGTCACTGGAGCAGGTAGTGAAACACAGATGCCCGTTGCGCTTTATATTAACTTTCCCTTTAGCCGGGCTCGTTTCCCTCCAGCCGCGAGCTGGTGCGCAGCAGCAATTCCCATGTCTGTCTGCCTGTCTGTCTGTCCGCTGCTGGCCTGAGCTGTGTGTTACCTCCGTCCCCATCCCTTCTCCCAGCCTCCAGCCAAACAAAGGTGGGCGACGCTTTTTTTCTGCTCCTAAAGGCAGTTGGTGAGCAGCTTTCCTGAAACAATAACTCTCTTATTGAGAACAAATGTTGACATTTGCAGAGAGCTAGGAAAAAAGCAGCCCAGGAAGTGTAAAGTGGAAAGCGACCCTCTTCCTATCTGACGACAGCGCCAATTCCACCGGGATCCCACCTGAGATAAAAGCCCGAATTTCAATAAATCAGCTCTAATGAAACCCCTGGCCCCGAAGAGGGAATGGTTTGACTTTCCCACTCCGAAATGAGAACAGAAACGAGGAGCGGAGGGTGGGGAGAAGAGGGAGTAAATATAGAAAGGGGTGTGAGATTTTAATCCCAGGGGGCTGATTAGCATCGTTATGAAATAAACCATACACAAAGTGATGTATTTTATCGTTCATCCCTCTTTCTTGATACATTGAAATAATCACATTGTTTTTGCCAACAATCTAGCAAGGCTACACTTTCCTCCTGCTTTCAATTTTGATTACTGAATCTCTACTGATGTTGAATATGCAGTTCTCGTCCATTAGTTTCTTGTTTAAAAAAATAAATTCATATGCCAAATCATTTCAGTGGCACCCATCTGCATCCATGAACCGTTTGTGAATTTCTCAGAGGATGAGAGAAGTCCACTGGGTTTTACATACATAGTGAATACTTGAAAGCGAGTTTTCCGAGTCTTTCTACTTTTCTTTCCAGAAAGAAATCCAGGTCTAAATACTAGCAAGGGTGGGTAAATTATGGAAATCTTTCATAAGTCTTTGGGCGTATAAACATCAAAGGAATGTCGTTAGCCTTTTTTAATCTCTGCCACAGATTTGGTTTTTACCAATTGAAATGTACCCTTTGTGTCCAACAGAGAGACCTGGGACGTATAACGTGGGTGGTGGGGGCTCGTGGAGTAGGAGCAAGAGTGGGGGAAAGAAGGTTTAGGCATCTCCCCTGACATAAAAAGTTCCTCCATATAATCTTCCTGGACTGCAGAGTAATGATGGCCGAGAATGATTATAGTAAATATTAGCAATCTACATCATATGCTAAACTGGAGGGGAAAAAATTAATTACTTCTTAGCTGTTCGCCTAATTGTACTACACACTACATGCAGGTACAATTGCATTCTACCTCCATGAAAAAGAGTATGTTAGAGGAGCAAAGAAGCATCATTCCACAAACAGCATAAGAGTATGAGTAGGCCTCCAACTGCAAAGACCTTCACTGCTTTAGATTTAGCTAGACAGATCCCAGAGTATTCCAGGATAACATTATTAATTTCTTCCCTTTCGGCTGAAAAACACACACATTATCTCAGTCAGTTAGATGTCTTTATAGGGGTAAATTACAAAGCGGGGGCGGGGGGGGGGGGCAAGGGAAGATGGATCATGGGAATTGTGTATATGCATTCAAGAAAAACAGCTTCCTTTCCCCCTGTTTAATATAATCACAACATATTTCCGGACTCCAGACTAGCAGGGCTCTTTATCCAGTTAACATTCCCAAGGCTGATGCCTGAAGTATCTAAGATCACTTTCAAATGCCCTTTCTAACAAGACCTGAGCAAGAGGCCACTAATTTTCACTGAACAAAAAGCCACTGGAGAGAGATCCGTTTGTCAATATCAACTGGTCCAGCAATTTCCCATCTTCAGACACATCAGCCTATCTGAGCTGGCAGATGTTTAGACAAGATTTTATAAATTGTTCAATATCAGACCATAATGAACCCCAACTGACCATTCCAAAGCAGCTAAAAGCATTCAGGATCTCCCCTGCTGGGATCTAATAATGCTCTCACGCTGGAACATTATTAATCATGGAATAAAATAGATGAGCCTCTTGAAAAATAAGTGTATGATTGATTAAAGGGCAGTCTAAGAAGCTATTATTCTTGTTTTATAACCGTAAGTTATATTCACTCAATTTATCTTTTGGGGAAAATAAATGATTGTTCGTTTCTTTTCTGAAATTATATTATATGAGGATTCCCATTATTTTACAAAAAATTAAAATTATGAGTTGGCTAATTTTTTGATCCAAATCAAAACGGATTTCCAATGTAACTGTAAATATATGGTTTACTGATATAAAAAGGAAAAAACCATAAAAAACACCCAAACAGGTATTGGACTTTTAATCTTTTTTTTTTTCCTCCTTGCATATTTAACCAGAAGCAGAAAAAAAACAAATAGAAGTAAGCCATAGCTGATAATATTCTTCCCCTAGAAATAGTGGATTTAAAGAATAATAACTCAAATAAAGAGCTAATTCACACCAGTATAAATAGTTTATAAGAAACATGCATATATTCCTATTGCCCTTTCTACGCATATTCATGTATATATACTAATACGTATTTGTACATATGTGTGTATTTAAATCTTAAGTATAACGGAACAACCCAGAAGGAATTAATTTATGCAAAGTATATATTTCCAACATATTTAAATTGCTTACTCGTTTTATGGTCCTAGCTCTACTAGTGAAATTAGAACTTTCCTCATTTTCTACATAATAAATTAGTATTTTGAGGGAAATGAAGGAAAAACACAATGCTGTTGCAGACTAGTCTGTTTTTATTTACAATTAGAGATATAAATTAGTAAAGAATTCTTGTTAAACAACCAAAGATTGTATAACCATTAACGTTTCAAATAAAAACCAGGCAAAATTTATTTACAAAAAGTTCAGATTCCATTGCAATACAACTTGCATAAATTACTAGAAGCTTTATATCGTTACAAAAATAAATATCAAATTTGTTTCCACTTTGTAAGGACTCAAGTTCTCCAATCACATCTTTATTATCTCTACTGTATACATCTTTTACAAATAAATTTTACAATAAATCCTATCACACCTATTGAATAGATACCGTGGCAATGAAGTGATCAATTCAAGATATCCTGAGAAAAACAGATCTGTTTTCAAAAGTCACAAATACATTGGGGAAACTATACTATACCAGCAAACTCACATATGTCCAACAAAATTCTGGTTTAATAATTAGATTCTGAAGATTTAATAGTGCTCTGTGGTCTTCTTTTATACAGTGGCACCAGATGTGATCCGGATTTAGAGATTTGTTATATATATTAGCTCGGGGAGAGATGATGGCTTGCTGACTTTTTTCAAAGCAATTGTGACACCTACCTGTGGACCAAGGAAAAAACCAGATCATCCAAAAATCCTTCAATTAAACTCTCACACCATTAAATGGGGTGGGCGGGAAAGGAAGTAAGGCAAAATTATTACTCGTCTAATTTGTTCTAACAAAACCAAAAGTTAGTTGAAAAATATCGGCGAGGCGATTTTTTGTTGCTGTTTATTTAGCTTTAAACAGTGGAAGTATTCAGAGTGCCTTTGCTAGCTAGGCAGGAGCCAAGTCCCAGATAACATACCTTGCTTAAGATTCATGTCAGTCTCTTACAATTGTCCCTTTTTATTTTAAATACGTAGTCACTGCGTGAAGCCCCACTTAGGATGTACAATTTCAGCACTGCCACGTGAGCACAAGCACTCTGTTTTTAAATGACAATACCTTCAAAGGTTTTTCTTCCTAAAGATTTCTTTCTGTAAGCTTTAAGTAGTCCCTACGGCTTTGCCTTACACAAGCGAAGAGTATGCAAAGTGAGGGAACTGTCTAAACTGACTTGAAAATTAAGACAAACCCAAGAAAGAAAAGTCGTCGTAAGAGATTTCCAAAAACAGCAGAAATAATAATGCTTTACTTTGTGATCAAACTCTCAAGTAATGAAGCAAGAAATTAACGTTAAGCAAGTCTAGAGCTGTGCAGCACGCCTCAGACCTGATGCCAAATGATCAGTGTAATAGAAAATGTTCTCACTTACTTGCATTGCTGTGTGATTGCACTTCTATAGGTATGGTTGTACTCCTACTGTGCAGACTTCAGTGGGATCTGTCAAAATATAACCATCAGTTAGTCACAGGACACAGCCAGCTAACTAGATTATACAGTCTGTGTAAGTCCCATCCCTCACTGGTGCAGAATCCATAGATAGATCCTTTAAAAGACTAGCCAACATTTTATATTTGCCTGTATCTCAAGTATTTTAACATACAACCATATTAGTGCAAAACTTTTTTGAAAAAAAACCCAAAACCCCAAACAAGCCAAGAAGCAACCAGTTACAAAAAATGTCATGCTCTATGTAATTTCACGTCCAAGGTCAGCAATTATCTGAACCCAAAGCTGAAAAAAAAAACCCGTGAGACTACTGGAAACAAAGAGAGTCAAACCAGTTTGTCAGGAAAAAAAAAAAATACAGGCAATGACACCAATGCTCTATGGACAGCTTTGTGTGTCGTTTTCCTCTTTTAAAAAAATTACTTTTTTAATCTGCGTCTGCAGCCTATGAGACCGATCTAAAAGTATTTTACATTTCCACTCGCTGTTCCGAGGGACGGGTACCGGTACGACGGCGACATGCCGGTTTTAATCCCCAGATTATACGAGTGCCCATCTTCGCTCTGGCAGCGGTGGCACTGAGCTCGCTGTGCTCTCCAGAGAAGGTTTCAGTGTTTACAGCACATAGGGGACGTCTACGGGTCGGGGAAGGAGGACGAGGGAGAAGAGAGAAGAAAGCGGCAGAAACAAATCACCTACCTTTCTTAGAGTCATAGCTAGAGGGCCTGTAATGTTGTTCTAGCTGGTTAGTGATCGTTTTCAAAGAGTCACTGCTCTGTTTGTGGACAGAGCTGGCGTTTAGGACAGTCTGACTTAGTCCCTCGTTTGAAGCCACTGCTGCGGAGTTGTATCTCAGGATTCCCTGGCTCTGCAGAGCGTTAAAGTTCCCATAGTTTGTATAATTGCTATAAAAAGGTGAGGTGTAATAAATATGCCTCCCCAGGAGGGAGGAGGGCGAGTAGGCAGCGCTGTGCGGGGCGGAGGCGGGGGAGGCCGAGGAGAGCGGCGCAGCTTGGCAGCCTTGGCCCAGGGTCTGACTCTTGAGGTCCGAGGTGGCGATTTCGGCCAGAGACCAGAGCTTGGGCTTGCTGGCCGGCGTCGGGGGGCCGGGGGNCGGAGCAGGAGTGGTCCGTCAGCGAGTCGACTTGCAAGCTGATCCCTGCGGGGGCCCGCCGGGCACAGAGAGGCAGTCAGAAGGGCGGCAAAACAGAGCGGGAGAGAACGAGCCCGGCCACCACCGCGCCACTGCTGCGGGCAGGAAAATTCAAGCCATCCCGGGCTTTCCCCGTTCCAAGGAGCATCCATCCCCACGGGCTGGCTCCTCCGCGGCGCCCCCCGCACCTCCCCGCCTAGCCCCTCACGGCGCCGCCAGCCGCCCCCCGCCCGCCTCGGCCACAGACACTGAGCGGCGACAAGCGACCTGAGCAGCCGGAGGCGACGGGACGGGACAGGTTTGGGGGTCGCTTTTGTTAAATGTCGAGCCCGCCCCCCCTACCTACCCCGCTGCCCCGGTCCCGGCGGGACTGGACGGGGCGGGATGGAGCCACCCTGCCGGGGCCGCAGTCACCCCGCGCCTACCTTCGTCCTCCGCGGAGGTTTCGTTGCTCTCGGGCATCTTCTCGGGGCTCTCCTCCTTACTCCTCGCCCCGTCGCCTTCGTCGTCGTCCTCGTCTTCGCTCTTGTTCCGCGGGGCCCACGTCATCTTGTTCTCCTTCTTAAGCCGCCGGCGGGCGTTGGCGAACCAGGTGGAGACCTGGGTGAGGGTCATCTTGGTGATGATGGCCAGCATGATCTTCTCGCCCTTGGTGGGGTAGGGGTTCTTGCGGTGCTCCTGCAGCCAGGCCTTCAGTGTGGCCGTGGCGTCGCGGGTGGCGTTCTTCCTGTACGCGGGGTCGTTGAGCTGGTAGGGGTAGGCAGGGCTGCCGTACGGGTGGTAGCTGATGGCTCCGGTCATCCCCGTCGTATGGGCGTCGTAAGGGGAGCCCTGGACAGAACAAAACGGTGGGGTTGGCAATTTGTTATTGCTGATAGCCATTAGTGAGTTGTCAAGGCGAGATCGGCGGTTATATTTGTATTTCCCCGGGATGGTGTCTTGTATCCATATTCTATGAGGGGGAGTAGCAGCACCCAAAGGCCATTAAGTTACAATTCCCCCCCTCCTTCCCCCGCCCAGCACACAGACACAGGCACACGCGCTTAAAATCGGCGATGTTTTAATCTTTCTGACTAATTTCAGCTCCTTGTAATTGAATATTTCCCAATATAATTTTTGAACGGAGTAGACATTTTAAAGGCCCTACAGGTAGTGTCTTGATATCAACATTTCTCTCAAAGGTTCAAAAGATGTTTCCTTTTTTGCTATAGAAAATACAACAAAGCCGCCACTTAGCAATTCACTGCACTAATGCATTGCAAATCCAATTTGCAAATCAGAAGATATGCACCGTTTCGAATTGTTCAAATGCGATGTAATTAGCATTTTAATTCGCTCTTTAACGTTTAAATTGCGCTTATTTAAGTCTGCATAATGCAAGAAAAGTTAAAGATATCGCTAAGAAACTCGCTAACTTTCTGCACGTCTCTGAACCCCGCAGATCGGAGAGTCACAGGCTCAACATCACCCAGTATCCCGCATAGTTCACAACCTCACTGCAACTTCCAGCCACTCGCCTACTGCTCCTCAACAGAAAAAACAAGAGAGACCCTCAGATCTTTTATACCACCCCGAATAAAGACTGCACGACAATTTATGCGCTGTATTATGAACAGAGGGAAAGCAAGTAGTTTCCCTGTCACTTTGCAGGGAGAGCTAACTACACTGCTACCATCCTCTCCTAGGATATCGACAGCGGCTGTAGTCTCAAATTCCAGGCACAGGTCTTTGTGTGTACGGACTAGATATGTGTCTGACTCTCTGTGTGCGTGTATGTTTATAAAACTATATAACCATCTAGACGTGCAGTTTATTTATGTACTTTACGGTTTTATTTATATACTTTATGCACAGAGCACACACAACACGCAATTTCAACTGCTCCTTAAACTAATAAGAAGAAAGTGAAATCCGAAACTGCGGCCACCACGACCATCTTGGGCTTAAGCGAAGCTCACAGATCGCAAACAGATGCTCCTTTTCATTCCCAAAATCCAGTTAAACCATTAGCACAAAACACACTGAAAGTAAATAAAACCACACGGGGATAAAGCCTGCAGCGCCTCTGAACACCGACTTAAAAGAGAGAGAGAAAAAAAAAATAGGAAAAAAAAAGAAGAAAAACGAAACCCTCCCCTGTGCTACCAAAGCGAAAAGAAAAAAAATATATATTAAAA
>VZTN01031487.1:6916-31897 GCA_013400515.1 Erpornis zantholeuca | reverse complement strand
CAGGAGGAAAAAAAAAAAAGAACCCCGAAAGGAAAATTAGTAGGAAAGGTAGAAATCTATCTGGGAGGGGAAGGGCATCTGGGTAAGATGGACGAGGATAGGCTTAATAAAAAAAAGAAAGAGAGAGAAAGGGAAAGAAACGGGAGAGAGGAGGACAGAGAGGGGGGGAGAGAGAAGCGAGCCCCCGAAATCAGAAAAGTGGCTGCTGCATATGGAGTTCTCCCAGCCAGCCAGCCAGCTCCCCCAGCGCCTGCGAGCCTGTATTTTGGGGGAAGTATAGAGTCTGGAGTGAAGAGTTGAGGGAAGCAGCACTCGAGTTTCTGAGGGACATTGGAAAACAGAGCTGTCCGTCACCGCCGCTCATCTGCATAGCCCGGCGGGCCCGCCCCCTCCCGCTCCGGCCCCGGCCCCGGCTCCGTCTCCTCCCGCGGCCGGCAGGCAGGCAGGGAAGGCAGACAGCGAAGGCAGGCAGGGAAGGCAGGCTTTGTAATGCAAGGCAGCCTCTCCGACTGCGAGCACGCTGCTGAAGCCAAACGATGATACTGCTCATCAGCTCCTCTTCGGACTCGCGGAGCCATGAATACTCTTTCGCACACTCTCCATTGCACACCCTCTCTCCCTCTTTATATATCCACAGGGGCAACAGAGAAGGATGTTTATAATAGATATCTGCATGCCCTCCCGCACGCACTCTCCGAAGCGCTGCAGGAGCGCACACTCGTGTGAGATGTGTGCGTTCGCACGCCCGTGTGCGCGCAGGGCCGGGCGCGGCGGAGCCGGGCAGCGCGCGAGGAGAGAGCGAGAACTTGGTAAAAGTACTGCCCTATATGGTAGGGAGAAGAGCAGCTGCTCAAATCAGCAGATCCAGGATCGCACTGTTCCTGGCAGCTTGAACTTTACAGTTTTATAAGTTGCCACAAACAATCAAGATTTAGTCATGGAACGCGTTTGCACATGAAGGGGAAAAAAAGTCCCCCCTATCTTTCTTTTATTTCTATTCTTCACTGGTGCGTGAGGAAGAGGCCTGCGTGACTTCTTCCGGGGGGCTATCTGCTTCTCCCCCCAAGCCTTCCCCCTTTTGGCAGACTGATCTCCCGGAATATAGTCTCTCGGAACATAGTCTCCATGTCATTAATTCCTTCTGCCCTCTCCCTTCGGCCCTGGACACTTTCAGCTTCCAGCCAGTGCCAGCGCTGCTCCGGACCGGGCGGAGGAGCCGCTCTTGTCTCCTCAGAGCAACCTTAAATACACACATCTATGTGCATGTACAGGTAGTCCAGAAGGTCCCTTCAGAAGCCGGCGGCCAGCTGCCCGTACTCAAGCTCTGCCCTCTGCCTTCCGGGACGAGGTGCGGTGCCGGCGGTCCCCTGTGCCGGCGTCCCCATACCCGCGATGGGGCCAGGGCCCCCCTTCCCGGGCACTCCTCCAGTCCGACAGCCGCGGGGCACGGCGCTGGGCCCTGCCCATCCCACCAAGCCGCTGCCGGGGCCGAGGAGTGCTAGGCCGCTCCGCGCATCCTGGTCCGCACCTGCGCCCCGCAACGCCGCCGCCGTCCCTGCGGAGCAGGATCAGGGTCAGGCCGGCAGGGAGGGACGGGGCTGCCGGTCCGGAAGCCACCGCACTTCCCACAAGCCCTTCACCTGCAACCTGCAGCAAGTTATCAGCCCCGAACGGCCTCAGTAATATTGGCTAGGTGCTTGGGCGCAAAAAAGTTAATGAAACTGTGGTTTATTTTCAACATATGTGAGTGCGCACTTATTCCCTACTTAAACAAATGAAGTTGCTTGACATTATTGCCGAGTTCCTCATAAAGTACCTCAAGTAGTTTCAGTCAGGTAGGATGGAGACGACGCCGGGGAATCGGTTGGCCACCGACAGGAGGGGAGATGGCAGCAGCTGAAAAATTGCGGGTGTGCAGAGCAGCCTATTGTTAATCAATTAAACATGCAGCTGATAAAAAAAAAAAAAATCAAGAAGGAACACTTGGAGAAGCCGTTTCAATAGCTTGGCATACACAGCGGGGAAAATGCCGTTCTGGAACTACGGTCAAGCCTCGGGATGTGTAAAGTGTCTGAAGCAATCCGAGCGTTCAGCTTTCTTTTTCTATCTCAATTTTTATTTCTCTCCTTTACTCTCCTCCTTTTCTGTGAAACCCTCATACCGGTTTACCCCTGCCGCTACAAGCAGCAGCAGAGATCTGGCCACCAGACATACCGGATTAATTCCTATCCAGATCTATCAGCTGGCCTGTAGAAGAGACAATCCTTAAAAAAGCAGGTGAGGGGGAGGAGGTTAACACCAACAGGTATTTCTTGTCATTAACTCCCGACTTCCTGATAAGAGAGTGATAAACAACTGGTAAACTCAGTGCAACAGATTACAGAAAAGACATTTGCTTCCCTGCTTGGTGATTAATGCGCATATATTAAATAAAAATAGAAAATCTAAAAACAAGGGCTTTATATAAAACACATTCATATTTCAGTATTTCTATGGAATAATCGATATCATGCGACTACATCTGAATAGTCAATTGCTGTGTTCTGCAGACCGATTTCTAAGTATATGAGCTCTGCTTCTGAAAGGAGCAGCAGCTGGAGAGCCGAGAATGCAAAATTAATTATAACATTATAAAGTCATACATGAATCTCCCTAAGCCAACCTGCATGCCTTGCAAAATGTGCTATAGTCTGTGCATTTTCATTTGGGAAGCTGTTCTTTTTCCAGGAGAAGTGGTGTTTATCTTCGCGAATTGATTGCTTTTAGTTCCTCCTCTTTAATAATTAGTGGAACAATACAGATTGGGAATACAATGGCCGTTGTGTTTACATTATAACAGGGGATTAATGCTATTAAGTGAGTGTTACAGTTATGACCTGGGAAGAGTACTTAAATAAATACCGTGATCCCGGGAGAATTGATGTAATTCAGTTCAGAGTGTGTGTAGATACGCACAGACACACACGCACACACGAGAGATACAAATCTCCATGCATATCTACACGCATAGACATATGCTACACACGTTAGGTCTACGTGGCCATCCGTGTAAAATGTAGGTGCTGGTTTTGCCTCCATCTGCATGCCTTTCGTCTATGAGAATAAATTTTTGTGATTTTGGTGTGAGGAATGTTTAAATCAGGAACATTACTCCCCTTCCTCCAGACACACAGAGCAACAGATTATATTTCTGATGTTTTAATTTGTGCAGTCCAAAAATATTGTTTCATATACAGAAACAGGGTTAATTTCCCAATCAGAGATTAATGGAGTAAAATATTATCATTTCAAAGACAAGTTCTTGCGTTGATTTGATTTGCATAATTTTTGTATGGCTTCAGAAAGGAATGGATTTAGCCACTGCAAGGAGCCGGTATGCATTTTATTACAAGTACACCACTAATTTGACTCTGCACAATGTGGAGGACTAATAGCTTGTGGGGTCATTTAAATATAGCTGGCAAAGGCTTTGCGGCACACAAACCAGAAAACCGTGTCAATAACGTTTCTAAATAGCGATCAGTGTACGTGTCTGTATTTAACTTCTTCTCCGAGTTCTCTCTGTTTGATTTGAATGCCTTTCGCAGGGAAGAGGTTTTTCACTTGCTTGGCTCCACCGCCGAAATCTAATTCTCTCACAGTACTACCCGTTACTAATACAAAGCCGTCTAACTTGCGCTGTTAAACGCCAGAATAGTATTACATGCACATTTTATTGGTAATAGCTGTGGCAAATTAACATGCCTACACAGAGACATTAAGACTTTACACACCGGTTTTTTAAATTTTAATAATCTATTCATTAGGTCAGAGTTTACCTTTCCAGATTTTAAGTTGCGACCTCTCCTTGTGTTCTTTAACTCAGTTTGCCCCAGCAGAGCTGAGAAAGTAGAGGAGAGCCCCCAACCTCCCACCACCACCCTCACCATCCCCTATTATCGCTCACTGCTGTCCTGGGAGACAGGTTTTGCGTTTTGTCATTTATTAGCTAGATCTCCTTGCGCTAGTGACAGAGGTTGAAGTTTTCGGGCGGGTGAAGTTGAAAGCTCCGCCTGTGGGGTTGGGGCTCCTGCTGCCTCTGCCCGACATTCGGGCGTCTGCCCGGGGGCCATTCACTCCGGACCCCGCTCCCCTCGGTTTTACACAAGTGAAAGAGGAAGAAAAATATAAAAACACAAGCCTCCTTGGGGTGAGGGAGATGTTTTCCCTCCCCGGGAGGGCTCCCTGCGGCCCGGAGAGGCGCACACGCCTGTCACCCGCACAATGCCAATTGCCCAATTGTCGTGACACCGGCCACAGCAACTTTTCAAGCAAAGCGAAGTGGAACTTGGTGGTATTTGAAGACGTAACACAATGCGCAGCTGAAACAGTTTCCTGTGACATAACCACACAATGGTCTGGGAATGCTTTCTCCTTTCGCTCATGAAATGGGGGACCGCCACCATCTCCCGGAGACAACGACGTTAAATAA
Source organism: Erpornis zantholeuca (assembly GCA_013400515.1). NCBI lineage: Eukaryota > Metazoa > Chordata > Aves > Passeriformes > Timaliidae > Erpornis > Erpornis zantholeuca. The sequence continues at coordinate 27,426 of VZTN01031487.1, read as the reverse complement.
TAGACTATTGTATTTAAAAATAACAAATGACACACGCATACTGTGCAAGCGGAGTTGTCCGGTTTTTCGAGTAAAAAGAGCCCAGTTTATAGGGCTCTTTCTGAGAGAGGTGCTTTGCGGGAGCGACCTGCGAGGATGCGGGGAGACGGGGTGAGCTGGGCCAGCCCGTGGAGCTGTTCACGGGGTTAAAGAGAAGAGCGGTGAAAACGGCGAGTGGAAAAGGAAAAGAAAGAACTTTTCTTTGGCCATCTTCGGGATAAGATCGTTAGTTCAAGCCGCGTGTGGGAGGGGGCGCTGTGGCAATGGATTCTCCAGCGCTCCCGATCACTTGCAGAGGAATTGCTCATGGAAGCTCCTTCCCTGAGATTTCCTTTAATATTTCGGTCATTACTTTTATTAACTCTGTTATTTAACTGTGGTCCCGTAATATCTGCACTAAAAGGTAGACTGTTCGCCTGAGTTATGATCACTCGTTTTCTCCTTGCCCCATTTTTTTTTTTTTTTTTTTTAATATTTATTATCATTTTCAGTTCAGGAAGAGAGCAATAGTGTATTTCATTTTCAAAATGCATTGCAAGAAGGGTCTGCCCAGGGTAGCGCCGAGAATTTAGATGCCTCTCTGTAACACAAAAAGCGCATGAATAGATCCACATGAAACACACCCCTTGTTTGCAGCTTCTTATTAAAAAAAAAAAAAAAAATTCCCCAGGGCGTCTGTGGCTTCGACAATTTGCACTAATAACGGGCCATGTCTTTTCCAGGATTTATATCCCTCCTTTTGAGAGGTTATTGGGGGGAAATGCTTAAAATAAATAAATAAATAAATAAACTAAACTAAAGCGGATCTCTAAAAAACAGATCTGAGGCTTAGAAAAGTTGTTTCCCTTATGTCACACTGTTATTAAGATTGTTAGTAATTTTCCGCTTAGGGAAATATAAGCAAATATGTATCCGTAGGTATAAGATAAAAGACCTCAAAAGCTTTCCTGGAGCCTGCTATTTTCACCTGAAAGGCAGACAGCATTTCTCAGGGAGAAAACAAGTGTACGATCCACAGGTGGGATAGTTCATCCTTCTTAAGCGGGAGAGGGACAAAGAGGAAAGAAAGAAAAGAAAAGAAAAGAAAAGAAAAGAAAAGAAAAGAAAAGAAGAAAGAAAGAAAGAAAGAAAGAAAGAAAGAAAGAAAGAAAGAAAGAAAGAAAGAAAGAAAGAAAGAAAGAAAGAAAGAAAGAAAGAAAGAGAAAGGAAGAAAAGGAAGTCACACGGTTTAGTTTTTGAACGAGCCGCGATCAATCTAGGCGGAGAGCGCAGAGGCGCGGAGGTCCCGCCGCTGCCCAGCGGAGCCCCGCGGNGAGGCCCGCGCTGGCCCGCCTGCTGCCGCGGGAAGGAGCGCTCCCCATCCCCCAGTCTCCATCCCCGGCCCCGCGGGAGGTAGGCAGGCAGTGCCACGGCTTTGCCTCTGCATTTCCGACTGGGCCAGAGCGCCTCGGGAAGGCTGCTCCAGCGCTAGCAGGAGGCTGAGTGCCTTCAGCGCCTGGGGCACTTGCCAAGTGGGTGATGGACAGAGTACAGGAAAAGTGGGACGATTTAACTGGACAGTGGCTTTATTTTAAGGGCTTATGTTAAAATGGATTCTTTGGGACTGGGATAGTCAAAAAGCAGGTTTGGGCACTCTGGTTGGCATGTTCCTTGGAGTGCTTGACCCAGTATAGTTGTGAATAAATGTAGTTCTCCACTGGCTCTTCCTCATACTTATGCCAGTTAAAATTGTTTTCGGCAATTTTCAAGTCAGCCTGCCTTTCCCATTCTTGTTGCCATCATCTGTTTGATCACCGCTTTTAACACTAGAGAGCACCTGCTCACCTGCTTTGCGCTTTTCTCTCATTCATTCATACATACATTCACCTCAATGTGTGTACATGTCTACGTGCATCCTTCATTTGTAGACCCAAAACCACATTTCTAGATCAAGCCTACCCACACTCCCAAACCAGAAAGCCTTACTCTCTTCTTTAAATAGCCTTCCTGAACAATGAGACCTCTCCAAATCTATTTAAAACTAGGTAGTTTCTTTTCTCAGAACAATCAATTATTCCCATTGTATGTTAAAACATTTTGAGGTTGATGCAGCTTTTCCAAAAGTAGTCATAAAAAAGGACAGAAAACCTGATATCATAAGAAAGCTATTACATCTTCATGTACTTAGCAATACCATGATATATTAAAATAAAATCTGTTTAGGACTAACATATAATTCACAAACATACAGGTAGATTTATGATAATTTTGATTTTTTTTCCATTAATGGGCAAAGTAAAGGAAAATTGGAGTTATTATCTCCATAAAATTTGAGTTGATATTTCCTTTAACTCAATATTGAACTCCCAGTGTTCCTTGCATATAGTTAAGGAAAACCTTCAAAAATCTTTTTCTTTTTTTTTTTCTTTATTCTTTACTTTCAAACTTTACTCTGAGTTAGAATCTTCAAATTTGGGGCGGGGAGGATTTCTTCATAGTATTAGTCCCTATATACAAAAGTTAAATGAGAAACCTCCCAAATACTGCTTTGAATATTGTTACAAGCAGGATCTACCTATTGCTATTTCTAATTAATTTAAAAATGGTATCTACATTTACTCATGTGGTCTCACTACTTTTCTTGGCTTTGTAGCAGTACTGGAGAAGACTGCCAATTGAACCAAGTTTACAGCCTTCCCTCACATCACGTAAAGGAAAGGCAGAGAGACCATCTGGCCTCTAGCTTTTCAACCTAGAACCAGGCAGATTTTTAGTTACTTTTGTCTCAGAAAGGCTGGTCACGATTTTATCAATGAGAAGTCTAAACATGTACACATTTTTTTTCATATATCTGACCCATTTCCATCATAACGGGCACAGAATGAAAATTCACAAAAAAAGTTTTGGTTTCATTCTTTCTGATATCAATATGACTTAAAAAATGTGCCGTTGACTTTTTGTGTGTTTGACTATGCTCAGCACGAAAGTGGGATCTCGTAGCTAAAATACTGTGTACAGGCTGAATCTTCACTCTAGGGAAGGTTTGGAGAGATTGTATTGTTTTGCGTGTAGTAAGACAGCTGTGAAAAGAAAAGACTGAGGACTTCTAAAGTATCTATGTTAAGCTAATGCCAGTACAAACTAATCAACAGATTTTCTTCTGTTCTCAGAAAGACATTTTATTTTTAAAGTGCAGGTTCCAGAAATTTAAAACAACAAATCTCTTCATGCTTATCAAGAGGGAATAAATTCAGCTTTATGAAGCCCAGACTTAAAACACATGACCTTTTAATGTATCTTTAAAAGGGAAATAGTGAAATGATCCTTTTTTCTTTGCTTGGATGTTCCCCAATAGTGAATTAGTGAAGTCTTAGAAGGTTGTCCCTCCTTTGCACTTTTGAACATGGACTTTTGAATTTTGTTGCAAATTATGTGATGTCATTATCTTAAGCACCAGAAGTACACAAAGTTTAAATTTTATTTTGCATACAAACATACCACCCGAATCTTTCATCTGGGGTCCATTTGGTGGAGTCCACGTACATGAAAGATAGGAAGTGATAAGGATGGGATGAAAAAACTCCAAATAATTAACGAGCAGCTTCCACTCTGATGTATTTTCTCAAATAATTATGTCCTGGGATCATCATGTTTATAATGTTCTGTTCTTTCAGTTTTTTAAAGCTGTTGGAGTCTCAAAACAAAAGTAACTCAGAAGTTTCTCCCTTTCTCTCAGGCTTTCCTTCTCATGCAGCAACTCCTTTACCATCACTTGAGATTTTCTAGAAAGTAATGTTGTGCCAGATGCATCATGACTTGGCAATGGTGGACTTGCCTTTGTGACCTTCAAAGGGAATAATCTCACCGGAAGAACTTTACGAGCTGTTTCTTGTTTGAACTCCAGTCAATAGTCAGACATGTAAAATATCCTTCAATATAGGTTGGCGAGATTTCCTTATAAATGAATGAATCTTAATTCTGTAAATATGCTGTTTTAAGAAATTGTTCAGCATTGTTCTTTTAAGAATGTATAACAGGTCTTTGGCTTTGTACAAACACAGATAATATGATATATGCATTTGCAAATGAATTAATTTCTTTTTCATTTTGTTTTGCTTTGTTTCTAACACCTCTTGTGCTCCTGCTGAATTTATGAACCTTATCAGATTTATGAGCTCTATCCACTAAAAATATTTCCATGAACTTGATTAAAATTATATACAAAGTGAAGACACATTAATTCTAATTCTTGTCAAAAGTATGGGATATAAAGGAATTTTTTCCCTCTAAATATGCTTGTTTTAAATATGCAACTTAAAGAAGAAACAGTACACTTAATATTTAATATGCTGTGCTCTTTTTTTTTTTTTACTTGATCTGGTTTTACCTGATTAATGGAATGGTCTCTTTCAGCTCTCTTAAAATAAAAGATGTTGCTAAAGTATTGCTTAAAATAATTGTTAGTCCACTAACACTTGAAATTGATATGTGACTTTTACTCAGAAATAGTCTTTTACTAGTTTTTTGCTTTTTCCCTTCTCCACTTTAGTTTGCCACGTACTCTCTACCACATCTACTTTTTTTAAAATCACTGCTTAGTGTTTTAGTGTCCTTGTTTGTCCTTAGTGTCCTTGTTTGGCCAAAGGAACATGTAAGCCATGGCTGCTGCTTAGTTTTTGGACTCTCAATAACATTCATAGGAAAACTCAGTGAAGTCTTGGTTTTTTTTTTTTTTTTCAAAAAGAAGTAAATCATGCTTTTATCAATATTCAAGAATAGTCTTTCATATTATGTATGAGATCAAGAGTCTCCATACTTCCAGGTGCAGTGCAAATGCACAGCTAGAAGGACAGCTCCTAACCTTCCCAGTAAATAGGATGCATATATATAAATACCAGGTGAGAAGGTATTAACGTTAACAGACTTTTACAGATCTGTTAGTAAGTTCAGAAATATAAATCATGTTTTTCAACTGAACACTTTCAGTTAGGCCAAAAAAAAAGGATGACAGGCACAGAGGAATCAAAAAAAATGTTAAGAGGTGAAAGGCTGTGGAAGCAATTGACTTTTCCAGCCAAGAGGCAGGACCAAGAGTCCAGCAGGACTAATATAAGTGACCACTGATTGTATGCACAATGTGAAACTTTACCCAGAATGAGCCATGAGATAAAGCAAATTAGAGACTTCTCCCAAATCCACTGTGCCTGCATCTTGAGTTATTGCCCTTGCTGGCAGTTTGCTGTTCCATCTCAAAAAGGGAAAAAGATCTCTCATTTACATGGGTATAGGTTCACTCTTTCTACCAAAAGAGGACAGGATACTAACTACTTCGCTGTAGGATGTCATCAAGTAAACATTGTCGCTCTAATTACACTCAGACTTGATTTCCTCATCCTTTAGCCTGGTAGGAGAAGAAAATTTGGTAAAGCTCAGCAAAGCACCCGCAGTAAGGCTGTTCTCCTCACTACTTTTATTTAAAAATGGATTAAGAATTACTTCCTTGACACAGCATTTGTTTTTCATTATTTTATTGCATTTTTCATACTCAATTATTGATATTTATGGCAAAACTCACTAAATTATTTATTTAGGGATGGTTTGGGTTGAAAGGCACCTTGAAGATTGTCCAGTTCCAAGCCCTCTGCCACAGTAAGGGACACGTTCTGCTAAACCAGGTTGCTCAAAGCCCCATTCAACCTGGTCTTGAACACTCACAGGGATGAGACATCCACAACTTCAAGAAGGTAGATTGTTACTTTGGCTCATACACTTGAAAATTCTATGCTTTTAAACATCATGTTTTCAATGAGTTCCACAATAAAAATTCCTTTTCCACTGTGTAAGTTATTCTGTGTAATATATAGGTTCTAGATCTCATCAGACTAATATAAAAATGCTCCATCAGATAAGATATATATAATAATAAATTGTTTCAAGAATTAGTGCACACCATGCTTCATCCTGTATATAGGAGCTGCATATAAAATGTAAAATTCACATCAAATTTTGTCATAAAGCTCAAAACCAATATACAATCTGAGCACAGTTTACACATCAGAAATGTGTGCTGTCTGGACCAGCAAGAGGTATTCCAGGTAAGTATATCAGGACAAAACTGTCTCAGTTCACACCCTCTTCATTTCCACTTAACTAAATTAATTTCTTGTGGGAGTATGGAGGTAACTGTGATGATCACCATCCAGCCTGCGTGACCAAGGGTTCAAGCCTGTAGGCTGCACTGTGGAGGGCACTTTCTCCACTCTGTAGACCCAAGTGTTGTATAGGGATTAGGGCCATGGACACTGGTCTGATGGGAGTGCTCCCCACGGACACACATAGGAGATCACAGGACTGCCCTCTGAATCAGCTGGCTGGGGAAGCTGGTATGATGAAACAAAATACTACAAGGGGCAAACTCCTGTGGTTAAGATGAGTCTGAAGAAGCTGCAGTAGCAGCTTGGCCTTGATTTTAGGGGGTATTTTGTCATTGCTTCGAGAAGACTTCTGGGCCTCAAAGACATTTTCAAATTTGTTTCAAATAGTTGCTCTCTCAGAGAACAGCTGTGTTGAAAATGGTATTTTACTGTAAAGGTTATTCTGGGAAATTCAGGGCTTAGAATTCTTTAGCACCAAGAAAATTGGTTGAAATGCTAATTAAAAACAGAATTATAAAAGACCTAGTTGAAAATAATATGATGGAGATAGATCACCATGGCTTCTGTAAAAGAAATCTGTGCCTCTGTAAGATATTCACATTCTTTGTTCACATTAATTATTGGGTGTGATAACAAGAGAGTGAATACAAGAAGACTGGAAGATATGATTTATTTGGACTTCACAAAAGATGACAAAGTTCATCCTGTAAATCTCATGAAATAGCTAGGTTCAGTAAATAGAGGCTCAGTAAACAAGGCTTTCTTATCAACATGTCTATCCACTTCTTGCTGTTCTCAGTGTGGCAAGAGCTAAGAAACTTAGATAGTTTTCAAAACCCACTTCAACTTTGTGATGGTACCTTAGCCAAGAGCAAAGCATTCCGTATAAATGTGCAACACTGTGACATAGTAATTGTGCTACTATTATTTCTACCTAATTTTTATTGCTTTAATTATCTGATTGTTCTTCTGAACAAAAATTACCTAGGTTTTTTTCTCCCTAAACCATTTCTATCTCTTCAATCTGTCATCGTACAAGCTCTTCAGTGTCTAGAATGATTTTGTTCGTCTGCCTCTGCCTTTGTTAGCAACTTCAGCATCTAATTACAATTTTGGGCAAAGAAAGTCTTTGTTCAAGATCCTCATTCTTTATACAGCAGTGCCAGAACACCCAGAACACAAGACTTCCCAGAGCTTCTCCACAAAAAAAATAAAATGAGAAAGACAAAACTTGGTATTTCTATGATGTTAAAAAGCCTTCGAAAGGTCAAAATGAGAAAGAGAAGGAGGGAAAGGGAGAGAAGAAAAGAAGGAGATTGAGAGAGCTTTCCAGTGAATTCTGTTTTTCAGATAAAAAAAAAAAGAGGAAGATAATAGCGATTTAACAAAAAGAAGATTTGTCCTCCAGAGAAACACTAGAAAAAACAGAAGTCCCCCATATGAATTCATCAGCACCAGAGGACTCAGTCAATTAGGAACAGAGCAGATACTTTTTATCTCAGGGACATCAAACTGATTTAACTTGGTTTCTTTTCCAGCATCTTGGTACCTGCTGTAATCCACATTCATCCAGCATTACTTAAATAGGGACAGGATAAACCTAACCCATGTTGACACACTCACACAACATTTTTCCCTGTGACCTAGAATCCTGCTTACCTGGCATTTTGGGAGTCTGTGTAGATTCAAAAGCAAAGTAACTGTGTTCCTGACGTGTGACACTAAAACTGATAAACTCAGCTGACAGCTGAAGTGGGGCATCTGTATGGCACAGCAGCAGGACATATGGCTCAGCATTTTGGGTCAGCACTAGCTCAAGGCACTCTTCCTCCAGAAGAGTTTGATGGGCTTGTACATTTCTGGGAGGTCTGGGAATGTGTGAAAATACCCTGTAGGCTGTGTTTTTCCTAAAGCCCATGAGTTTTCCTTTTCTGCTTAACCTCTCAGATCTTCCTCTTGCTTAGGAGAGTCCTTCGTCTGCAAAGGGAGTGTGGCATGTTCTTCACCTTCTCCTCAAAATAATTATGTTTCTTTAATAATTTAAATCCACTGGTGATGATGGCTCTGGATTCTTTTCCTCTCTAAATTCCAGAGAGGAACTTTTCGTCATGCCCAAGAAAATCTACAGAATAAAAACTGCTGAAATAAGCTGAGGCTCTCTGTAAAACGACCCTCTGAAATCACTGTACCTGAATTGATCAGGTGAGATCCCCAGCTAACATAATCTAATTTATGGGTAGGGAGACAATTTGTGCCAGCAGAGACTTTGACCCATAGTTATTCTGGGGATGTATTTGTGTGGAGATCACAGGATGTTTTGTCCTAGAGTGTTTGGTATACAGGCATCTGAGAAGGACTGGGGAAAAGGAGGAGAGAAGGAATGTAAAAGAAAATGTGAAATAATAAAAAGCAACAAAAACCAGTCATGACATATCTGTTTCCAATTTTATTCTTAACAAATCTGGGTTTCTGGTAGGCTCTTATGGCTATGACTAAACAAACTCTTTGGGAGCACTTCTGGTCTGTATGGCCAGAAAATATTCAGTGCTTACATGTCTTTTGGCTGTTAATGTTTGCTTGTTTGTGAAAAATTTCAACTGATTTTTTTTTCAACAGAAGCAGAGATATACCAAAAAATATTGCAAAATTGTGTTAGTTCTGTTGAGTGCTTCACTTTGAAAAGAACCTTGTAATTTTTTAAAAGAATCAAATATTTCCTTTTGACATTTTTTTAAGTCATGCCTTTCAATTATTTAATTTGAAATAACATTCCATTTTGAAATGTCTTTTCATTTTTTTTTGAGAACAACATTTTTTAAAGGTTTTTAAAGCCACATAAAATATTTTGGGTTGCATCACTTTTGTAATGTTTCATAAAATTATAAAACATAAAATAGTTTTCAATTTGATCAAAAGGAAACACTTCCCTTTTTTGTTTTTTTTTCTTTCCCTGAACTACCAATTAACCAAAATCCATTTTTTTCTCCCTATTTAATCTATTGAAACTTAATGAAAAATTATTAAGAAGTTAACTAATATATTTTTCTCAATTTTTCATGCACCTTTTAGAGGCTGTTTAATGTCACTGATTAAATTTGATAAGTGTTTCACAGTATTTCTGTCATTCACATATCTCTAGTGCTGAGGAGCAAGACTGGGGTTGGTCACTTTGGGTTCCACATATTGTGAGAAGACAGACAGAACTTTGATGATGATCTAGACCTTTTTTTCCTTCCTGCAAGCAACCTGAAGAGGCCAAAAGGTCTTTTAAATGCACAAAGAAAATTTGTACAGAATAGAAATTAGAACATTTAACTTTATAAATTAAGAAACTTTTTTTTTTTTTTTTGTGAGGACTAAACATACATATATATATAAAAGAAGAAAAGTTTATAAACTGCTCCACTCTTCTCCCCCGGTGTGGTCTTAGGTGGGTACTTGTTTCCAGGTTCAGTTTCAGTCAATTTGGTAACTTTCTGGTTGCAGCAAGCTCCGTGCGGTCCTCTCTGATCCCTAGGAAGATTTCTTCCTGTCACCAAGGGAGCCTGGCTGTGCATATGTTCCCTGATCCTTTCATGAACCACTCCTGAACAGCAGGCTCCCATCTCCTCAACAGGGCTCTCATTCTCCTCTCTTCTCTTCTCCCCACTAGACCCTGAAGAAGCCTGGGAGCTCCTCCTATCCTCCTCCTCCCACCCAGTCTTCAAGCATGCTCATCTGCTCTCCAGGGAAAGGAGGAATCTCTGCTCCCTCCAGGGGGTCCATCTGACCTAGTCACTCCCTTTTTAAAGGAATGGAGAACAAAAAGTAAAACAGATGTTGTCCAAAATAAACCTTTTCACATGCCAGAAGAGAAAATCAGCACATCTCCCAGGCTTGGTTCTCTCAAATCCTCATCATGTGAATGTTTAGGCCCTCCAGCTGTTTGTTTCCTGCGTATGGAGAAATGAGACTGTGTTATGGTAACTTCTGCACAAACTGGCCAAGATCCATTGGAATTTTTTGATCCAAAGCTTTTACCCATTTCCAGATTGCAATTTGCTCATTGCATTTTACATAGGACACGAGAGCAGAGAGAGTTAATCTGAGGCTGTTTGTTTCTCTTTCAGGCTAATGAAAATAGCAAGGGCTGCATGGCCGCCAGTGTCTAACATGGTGTGCCTATGGACTGCCTAAAAGTCCTCATGCTACCCTACCTCATTGATAATCATGCTGGACTTTTTTGTGTAAAATCATGTCTTTCTTATTCTCCCCCCAAAATGTGCTAATTCCTACTACCTTGCTAGCAAGCCCAAGTTCAAGTCCTCTGCAGCAACCTGATACAGTCCCAGAGTATGTCAGTGTCTGTATGGACTTGGGTCAGTAATTTATGGCAGAATTAGAGAGAGAGGAGGGTGAAGTCGGGAAACATCTTCAACATTTTTACTGCTGTATCTCACTGTCTTGCTATGTTCAGGTGTCTTATTTTCCTTCACGGAAGATTAATGGAACTGACTGATGATGGTTTCATGCGGTTTAGGGCCAGAAAGGATTATTAGATCATCTTAGCCTGACATCCCATGCATTACAGCCCATAAAAGGTATATGCACATGACATGGTGCAGTGCCGTGCAGAGATACACACACTACCTCTGAACAAATTAGCTCAGCTACAGGAAGCAATAAAGCTGCATTAGACTGGGAGCGGCGCTGAAATCGCTACAGCGAGCGGAGCCCAGGCGCGGCTGCTCCCAGCTCTGCTCTCTCCAGGACCCAAACTGTCAATGCCAGACATGGATCAGACGCCTCTTATAAATTTTCTCTACCAAGAAAACTATTTGGATTTAAACTTTTCAGTTTTTAGGCATGCTAAGCTGTGTTTCACAGGAGAGATGAAGACCATGGCACCACTGACTGGAGGGGGTTTCTCCACCGATGCTCCTTACGCTATCACTACGAGGAAAGCAAAACCTCATTAAATCATTGCCTGATCAGAGGCTGGTGGGAGATGACCCACAGCAGTGCAGCTCAGCTTTGTGTGTTGGGTGACCCCTGCCACAGGCTACCCCTACCTGCAGTCTGTGTGGAGGGACCAGGCAGCCCAGCTTTTTGGCTCAGAGTCCTTTTTATCTAGTCTCACAGCCAGTGCTTGACAGCTAAGGCAGCGTGTGGGGACAAGACCACCTCTCTGCTTCCACTCAATTATTCTTGCTTTATAAGACTGTCAAGCCTATTTTTATTTTTTTTTTCCACACACTTGCACTGGTAGTTGAGGTGATATAACCCACAGAATCTTTAAACTGATCTTTTTGCCATACTTTTCTAAAGCAGAACCTCTCGGTGTATAGGCACAATATTCATTCTTTATTCCCAAGTGTATTACTTGGTAACATATTAATATCAACAAGTAAATTGTGGGTGGGGGCGCTGGCATTTTAAGCAGGATCATTCTTTATGTTATCTATCTCACTAATCTTTGAGTCACTTGCAAAAGTTATTAACAAAGATTTTTATACCATCTTTTAGATGACTGGCACATGTATAAAATAATATGGCTAAAAAACACCACTAAAGAAGAGGAATGTCTATTCTGAGATCTTTCAGTGAGCTAATTATGTAGTCTGTCAGTTTTAAGGTGTCCTGTGTTTTGGAGAAATCCAGATTTATTATGCTATCCCACATTGATTAGACTTGACAAAAATGATTGTTTGGTCACAATTTTTTACTCAATCTTATCTGTAAGTAGTATCCTTAATTTAAAATCTTTTAGTTAAATGAAGTTGAGTGATCCGTCAGAATTGTATTGGCACAGGAAATTTTTTAATAACTTGAAAATTCCCCGTTTTTCATGTATTTACATAATGGTTGTTGCTCGAAAGTATGGTTAGCTTATGTACAGCTTTTGCCTGTAAAATATTTTCGTAAGCAATGTTAGTTTAAAATGATACCATCTTAGCACATATTTCCTTGTGCCAGCCTCTAAAGGTGATAAACTCAGTCCCTGGCACTTTATTGAATGTGATTGGTGTAGTGTTTTGTTAAAACGACACACCCAAAAAATTTCTGTGGAAAATGCACACCTAGCTACTGTTTGCAATCTAGAATAAGCATGCATAATCTCGAGATTTTCTTCGTCCTCTACATTTAAATTCTTTTTGTTAATTTGTATTGTTGTAGTCACGGTTGTAAGAAGATACATTTAGTGTAAATTTTACAAGGAAAGGGGATATTTTTACTAAATTAACAGATGCAACTGAAAGAAACAGACAAGTTTTTGGACATGTAGTCCTTTCTTCAGGTTGAGTATATTTCAACCTGTGGTTTATAATGCTTTGTTATTTGCTATATTTGCTCAGGTTTTGTATTAATATTTTATATTCTATTTTGTTTTCAATCTTCTTTTAACTAGGATATCTTCTTGCTCTGTAAAATCTATTTTACTTGCGAACCAGGCTTGTGGGTATCCAGGGTTTTATTTTTTGACAGGTGTCATATTTTGCAAATACTTACCACTTTAAATATGTGGTTGCAATGACTATTTCATTGCAAAATATACAAAAATTAGCCAACAAAAACTATATATATATAAACAAGTAATTTGGTCTTATGTTCAGTCTGCACAAGGCAAATACAGTCAGATCATGATATCTATACCTAGAAAACAGTTTGTTTCATGTTAGCAATTAAGTCCTAGTTAATTAAAATAAGATCCAAAGCTGAGTTATCTTTTTTGATCTCAGGAGTTTCTGCAAAAAGATATTAACATTTATTATTTTTAGAAATGCTGGAAAATTTTTTGATGCATGAGATGATGAGCAAGCTTCTTCCAGGATGAAGTCATCCCTATTAAAATTTTTAACTTTGTTACACATTAAGGACAGATGTTAAAGAACAGTACAGGCTGTTATCTACCGTGAGTAGGTTTTGTATTGTGGATTCTACAGACTGGCCCATAGATTACTTTCGAGCTTTTTTTTTCCTACGTAGATGTTTCATGCATAACATTTTCCTCCCATTCTGACCCTTCAGAAACAACTAAGAATGTTTTTGATGTGAAGACCCTGTCTGTGACTTTGTCCCCCATTTTATACTTATGGGAAAAGCTGGAAGTTTGAAAAGCTGTTTTAGTTGTGACAACTATCTTACCGTATTTCCATTACCAAATACAGAATATTGCTTCTCAGGCAAGAGCATCTCTGTCTGCTGTTTTTATTATCTAGACTTCACTCACTAATATACAAAAGGTTAAAAATGTGTTCCTTATCTGACCCCTTTTGCTTACATTATTTTGAGGAGGATACCATAGAGCTGGTTTCAACACTTGAGGATATCTACTAGGATTATCCTGTTACCACCCTCTGCCTTCATGGTTACATTAACAGCAACCTAATACCTTATACCTAGAGATTATTCCATCCACTACTGAGATGGCATCCACTAGAATCATACAATCTGTCTCTGTCCATAGTATTTGTGTACTCCTCTGAGTACATGCCCTTTCTCTTTAGACTACTGGTTAAATTATTTACAAAGAAAATATAGTGCTATAAAGAGACTTTAAACTTTAGAAAACATAGTTTTCTGGTTCCTGGGAAAAGGAGGCTTTTTTTACAGAATTGCCAAAAGACGTGGAGAAAAAGGAGAAACTTAATGATATTGACCAATAAATAAATGCTACCCCATTTTCCTATCCAAATATATTTCACTGAGTTATTAGAAATACAAGTGAAAAAAGAAAGTCTCAAGGTTCATAACGGCATAAAATCTTGTATAGTCATGAAGTAAAGTGTTCTCATTATTACAGAAGCACATGTAAAAGAACACATTAAAGTAGTTTCACTTTCATGAAGATGTACTTAAGTCCAGAAACAGGAAATATGAAAGTTTTACATTTTAGAAAGTAGATAAAAACGATAATATTTTATTGATCTCCTTCCATAGAGGATATAAATAAATAATACTACTAAAAAATACCAGCAGAAGTAGGATATGTGTTAGCTCTCTCATCTGTGCAATGGCACAGACATGCCTTAGAAGCCCATAGGAGAAATGTCCAAGGGGGATGGCTGAAGTGGAAGCTCTCTAACAAATATACAGATCAAAAATTCAGACCTTATGGATAATTAGGTGGTGCTGAACAACTGAATTGTAAGCCAAATCTAGCTGTCTGTGACATGTTGAAGGGGGTGTGAAACACCTGTCTGTCTATTGAGTACCAGGTTTGGAATGGTGATTGTTCTGAAAAAGAAAAAAAAAGATCCTTACCTTCCTCCTCCCTCCTCCCTCCTTGAAGTCTGCATTTCTACTCGGTGCTCTTTCCCTATACTATGCTCTAATTTTCTCCCTCATATCTGTGCCGTCCACACAAGGAACAGCTACAGTCAGGATGTCACACTTGGGGAGTGTAGCAGCTGTGCAGATCTACCATTTCTTTTAGCAACTGCAAGAGGCAGAGCACAGGGCATGGGGTGCACTGCCCGTGCTGGCAAACACCTCTAAGAACACAGCAGTCGCCTCGGTTCTGAGCTCGTTGTGAATCATGAAGCCACTCTAAATTCCTGCATGGATAGGGTAGTTTTTCTTCATGCCCCAACACTGAGCTGCAGTTGTAGGCCATGGTTTTGCTCTAAACAAGTGACCTTTACATTTCTTTTCTTCTGCAAACAATCAACAGAAATCTAAACATGTGCATAACAGAATATACTAAGAACAGAGCTCTAAATTTAGAAGTCATGCATTTGGGATTTCAAAGCTGCTTCAAGTGCTGTTAGTACTTTTGGCAGCCCAGATTTATGTTAATTACATGAGGGTTGCTGGAGATGTCTCTTAGTGTCTGGACATTTTTGCTTGTACTCTGTCTGTCTTGGTTTCCTGCATGCCACGGTCTTAAACTGAATGTCAAATTTTTGTTGCAGCACTATTCCACACAAATCATAATTCCATACAAATTCTAAAGGGCTGGAGAGAGCCATATTGCATAGCTTAGGTTTCTGCAGCAGTGTGGACTCAGTATTAAAAACCATTTAACATGTGACTACTGCTGAAGGAAGGAGGCACAGCTGGCAGCTGCGTGGATGAGCAAGCACATTGAATGAGGACATTTTTCAAGCACTGGTTGGGGAGAGAGAAAAATATGCAAATAATTTCTTTGGCAGTGTTTATTTATTTATTTTGGAGCTCACCCTATTGTTTATCATCATGATAGTTTTTGACAGATCATGTGTTGTGGTTACTTTGTATTTCAGAGGCGGATATTCCGATATGAGGAATTTTGCCCACCCCACTTATTGGTAGCAAGGGGTAATAAACTTCCATAACTGCACATTATATCATCATATCATATCATATCATATCATATCATATCATTATCGTGTAATATCATATCATATCATATCATATCATATCATATCATATCATATCATATCATATCATATCATATCATATCATATCATATCATATCATATCATATCATATCATATCATATCATATCATATCATATCATATCATATCATATCATATCATATCATATCATATCATATCATATCATATCATATCATATCATATCATATCATATCATATCATATCATATCATATCATATCATATCATATCATATCATATCATATCATATCATATCATATCATATCATATCATATCATATCATATCATATCATATCATATCATATCATATCATATCATATCATATCATATCATATCATATCATATCATATCATATCATATCATATCATATCATATCATATCATATCATATCATATCATATCATATCATATCATATCATATCATATCATATCATATCATATCATATCATATCATATCATATCATATCATATCATATCATATCATATCATATCATATCATATCATATCATTATCGTGTAATATCATATAATATCATATCATATCATATCATATCATATCATATCATATCATAATCATATAATATCATACCATATGTTACGCCTTGTCTAGGGTGAATATTTTCATCCCTGTAAAGATAGATAATAAATAGACAATAGCTTACCATAATTTGTGGCAGCCAGAATGTCTTTGCCAGGAAATGTGATGACCAAGCTGGGCAGACCACTTGGACTGTGCTATCCAAAGCCACCTGACTACTGAATGTGTTTGAATAAGAATTTGTGAATGCCCAAGCATTCAAACTGTGCCCAAACCAGCACAGTCATTCTCCCTCTATAACAAAATTTGACAAATGAAAAGTCAATTCTATGCAAACCTTCTCCTTCTTGTCCCAGGTGTTTTACTTTGCTCACCCACATATGGCATCAAGGACAACTGATCAAAGAGGTGTAGCAAAAATCTGCTTCAGTCACATAATTGGCCTTGTAACATCCAAATATTGCATATATTTATGGAAGTTTCTGCTTCCAGGAGAACTTAAGAGGAGGAGGGGATGGCCTGTGGATCCTGGCCTTTTTCACACCACCATTCCCTTAAGGTCTGTAGTGACAGCAGTGAACCACTGGCTACACAGAGGAGCAGTCTCAGGGCAGGATTCAGGATAACAAAATAGCATTGTCATTTTATGAGCCCAAACAGGGAGGGCAGTAGTGCCCAGTTAGTAGAGCTCAGTTAAAAGAAGGCATGAAGGCAAGATGGAAATCTGTCATTTGGCTAGAAGCTGGCTCAGAGATTCTCAATGGCTGCAGAGAAAACTGAATTTTTCTGGGATTCAAGGGCCAGGAGAAGGGTGGGAACTCTTGCAGTGAAATTGAGAAGGAGAGGGGGAAAGAGCAGAATTAAATGAAGAGCCAAGAGGAAAACCCTGGAGACTTAATATGTTGTTTTGTTTTGTTTCATTTGAATTTTGTGTTTTGCTCCTGCCCTAATAGGTTTTCTTCTTTGGGCAAACTGCTCCTATGGCATGGAATGCCTTACTTGCATATGAAATACAATCCCTCAGCAGTACAAGCTCACTAGGAAATGGGAAAGTAGACAGAATGCCCAGGAACTGCCTTCTTCGCCATATTCACAGCCGACCCTGTTATGCAGTTGGGGTTTATACCATATCATACCTATACAAAGCACTGCTTTCTACTGATGACATGCCTTCTTTAATTTAACCTGGCAGAACTAACTGTCTTAAAATTCTTCTGGCTGCAAAAAATACTGTCTGTGGCTGTCTGTGGCAGCTGATTGGAATATTCTCTTTACTCTTTAAGTACTACCCGGGGTATTGGAAGCAGATCTGAAAGAGCTAGTGCTAGTAACCCCAGCAGATGCCTGAAGCACAGTGTATTCATAAGCTGAAGTTGCCCTTCCGCTAGTTCATGTGCACACCTGGAAAGGGGCATATTTTCCAGCAGGGGAACTCCCATCTGCTCTGCCCTTCAGGTCCCATTTCTCTAAGGCAGCTAAGGAAATCACTTCCGAGGAATAATACATTAGCATGTGTTTTTAACCTGGAACAGATCTAGATCTGCTAGTAGGCATATTATGAAACTCATGTGTGTGTGTGAGCAGTTCTCTGGATGTAATTTGTACAAGCAAACCCATGGATTGATTCTTCAGTTATGAGCCTTTGGTTCTTGGGCTACAGCAGGCAAGGGTGATTTTATAGAGGTGGCTGAGCCCACCTACTTTCATTCCTACTGCCCCTTGCAGTGAGTACTGCCCTCACAGTGCCAGAGCTGGGCTGCACCCTGCCCTTTGTCTCACTCCACTTATAACCAGGCCTCTCTTTGCTCCATGTTTATTTGGACGAGACTGTGTTGTTCAGTGATTTCCAAAGCATAGTCTGGAAGCTTGTAATAATACCAGGGACATTTATTTATACACAAAACTCTTTACAAAACAGAGGATTAAGAACTATATTTCTGGCTCCCTTTAAAAGTGGAATCCAGCTGCCATTTAACTAAATAACATAATGAGTTTTTTTTAAAGCCAATTTCTCTACTTTTATAAGAAAATAAGATGTTTGAAAATTAACAGCTAAGTCTACTTCCTCTCTGAAGGTAACTCTTCATAACTCAGTCTCCCTATGCCTCTCTCAGTCTGGCCCCCCTCCCACCTTCAGTCTGCAAAAATATGTGCAAAAGTCAAAACAACAAATTGATAAGAGATTGCTGGAAATAGAGCACTTAAATAGGAAATGGGGTTTTCTAATCTGTGTTTACCCCCATTCCTGTAAGGGTAGAAGGTTTTATAATAGTGAAAGCAGAAGTCAGTAGAACTTTGCCATGTGGCTTCTCTCTAAACTGGAGACAAGAGGGGGGAAATAAAGCAGATGCATAGAAATTGCAGTACAGAAATTGTATTGAATTGCATTGCTGCTAAGCAAACTGGGCAGCATTGCCCCAGTGAGTTCACAATGTTGAATGTCTCAGTCTGTGGTGAAGAGCACAGTACCCATGTAGCTGACTTCTCCTGTCTGGCTGTGGGCAGAGGTCACCCAGCTCATACAAAAAATGGCAGAAAACAAGTATAAGCACTGGCTGCGAGAGGGGAAGGATAAAATATTCCCTGGCTGAGACTTTTTTGCTGAACAAACAGATGAGCAGAGTCAGGGGGTCCTTTAATTGGTCCTTCTTGTTCTTTTCCAGAATGAATCAATTTTTCTGGGCTGGCTACAGATGCTGTCTTGGGGCAGTGTGCTGTGCCAGACAACCAGAAGTTCTGAAAGAGTTAGTGGGAAGAGATGCTCTTCTGAAAATATGCATGGAAGTGAAAAGACTAAGCGATATTTTTTGGATATGAAGGCTGAATTGAAAAAGTCTTGGAATCTTGGAAAATATTGGGAAACTACATGTCTCATCTTAAAAACTGCTGGAGTTGGTATATCAGGATAAGCGAGTAGAATAACCTCTGGAGGGACATTACAAACCAAGAGAATTACAGAGTTTCACACTATCTGTCTCTTGCACCTTTAGTTCAACACTGACTTTCTCCACTAGCTTGCTGTGTACCCAATCCTGTACCATTCTGTACCATGACAAAGACTGTCACATCTCTTTAGGCAGC
Source organism: Erpornis zantholeuca (assembly GCA_013400515.1). Lineage (NCBI taxonomy): Eukaryota > Metazoa > Chordata > Aves > Passeriformes > Timaliidae > Erpornis > Erpornis zantholeuca. The sequence continues at coordinate 8,278 of VZTN01031487.1, read as the reverse complement.
AGTTTTAACAAAGGATACTAAGCTTGATAAAGACTAATGGAGCCCAGTTAGTGCCTCAGGCTGTTTGAACACACTGAACTATTGCCCCTGCAAACCCCAGCATTTATAATTTGTCAGGTGTGCTCCTATGCAGTTTTGTTCAACATGAACAAGGGATATCTCAAACACCCTCCTGAAGAATAAACAAATACTTAATATGCCTACTACTAAAAATAATTGTTGCATAATTATTATGTGTTCAATTATTTTAAAATAAAGAATATCCTCAGGTAAAGGCTTTAAGTTATATATTTCTTTATTAACTGGTTCATCATAAAGTAATTCTACTGCTCACATTTAAATGCATTTCGTAAACATCCTTGCAATGCTTGCACAAAAGTAAGTCCACAAATGATCACTGGGTAATTTATGACTGTGGAATATCTTAGAATGAGTAATAGTTTTGCTTCTTAGGGCCTTGTGCTCACAAAATCTAATGTTACATATTTCAGCAGGTTTCATCCTTCTCTAGTGTCAATGCATGATGAGTAAGCCAAATGAAATCTACACCCTCTAACCTTGTTGAATAAACCCTACTATTAATCTTCTCATAAAGTAATAGGTTCTTTTCTTTCTACAGATACGGAAAGAGAAAGAGAAAAGTAAAGGAGAGGGAAGTAAAGGAAAGTTGTACAGAAACAAATATGAATGTTTCATCTGTCATTCAGAAACCACTAACTTCAAAAAATGCTATACTGCTGTTTCTGAGCATATTTTGCAGCCCTAGATTGTAGTCAGATATGTTTTGATCTGTTCTCTCACAGCTTTCATGCTTCAGCCACAGAAAAGTATTTTTTTTCTCAGTATATAACATTTATATTATTATATTTTTATTATATTAATAGTGTTGATGTTGCCATTATAATACCTTTCTTTTCCTTACATTTCTGTTGATTGATATCTGACTTCAGCCTTGAGGAATTCCATAGTTTGACCCACTGAGAGACTGTGTTGTCACAGACTAACATTTAGATGCCACAGGTCTCTGAAATTCCAGCTTAGCTTTTGCCTGAGCAGATTAAATGGAAAAAGCTGTAAATTTATGTTTAACCCTTTTAGCTGAACTGGTGGGAAAATCCTGAAAGTTGAAAGTATGTGGCAGAATCAGTGTCACAAAGTATTTTTATGTGGGTGTCACTCTCTGCTTTGGAGTAATTTATGCATTCATTTCTAGTTGATATTTCTTGCTAATGGCATCAATCCCAAACATGATTTTTCGCAAGATCATTTAAAATTTGAGGAAAACTCTTATGAACCTTCCATTAAAAAGTCTTTGAAAATTCGTTTTTCTGAACATCTTTTGGATATTTGAGAAAAATTAGT
>VZTN01031484.1:45958-100975 GCA_013400515.1 Erpornis zantholeuca | reverse complement strand
TGCATTTGGATTTCCCACAGGGAAGATGAAATTTCCCTCAAGCTTCCAGCTAGGCTTTGTAGTGGTTCCTTTTTGCACTTTTAGAAACAAACAGAAGAATAAAATTTGCAGTGCAATGGGCTACCATGGGAAAAGCCAGTCACTATCAAAGAGGACACCAGAAACTTCACTGATCCATTCATCTGGTCTCAGGCGAGGCTTGCCTGGCTCACCATGCCAGTAATGCTCACATCCTCTCATACCTTGCTAAGGAGGAACAGACATCTCAGTGCATGATGACGAAGGAGTAGGAAGTAAACTTTGGGTGATTTTTACTTTTTAAATAAAATTAAAAATAAAATTCTCATCTCTCCACTTCTTCCTGTACTTTCTTCTCAGTTCAATGTCACACAAATGCATTTAAAGCACTATAGTGCTCAGGATAATGTTTCATTCTTTTATACCTTTCCTCCTGTGTTCTACACCATCATTTGCTGTTCTCTCCTTATGTCTCTGATTCTCTCTTATCCATGCCACATTCCCCATTTAACAATCCTTGCTCCTTTTTACCTTCCTACGCTTCACATTTTTTCCTCTCATTTTTCACATTCCCGTTGTCATGCCTGCTCCTTTTTCCAGTAAAGCAGGCTGCATTCTGTAATTCAGGGAGTAAACCTTCAAATTCTTGTATGAGTACTGGCTACAATATGAAAGAGACTGCAGGACTGAGCCCTACCTTGTGTGGGTAAAAGTAGTGAACCCAATTTTAAAGTAGTCTTACTTTGATGGTATGTGTCACTTTGGTTGACGATTAAAATGTATATTTTTAAGGTGAGGTGTGCACCAATGGCATAGTATAAATAAAAAATTTAAAGAACCTGGTATAAACGTTTTTATAGGGGTAATATATTACTTCCAGTTGAGAGAAATGAAGGGGCACTTTAAAATCAGTTTTACTAGCACCCTGTGTTTAAAAAAGCCCTTCTTTTTCTTTTTGTTTAACCTCTTGTGCAAGCCTGGGCATGTTTGAGGCTACCAGGATCCAATTTCATGTAGTATCCTATTTCAAATCCAGGCCAGAGCAGATCGATTGAAAATCTGTGCTGTCAGAAGTGGAATGCCTTCAACAACATGAAGATGAAAGGGAGAATGTAATATAACAGATACTGGTTTTCTTTTTTGAGGTGTGAGGCTCTGAAGCAGTGTCCTTGGATGTCGCAGCATTTACCTTGCTTGAACAGTAATGGCTGTAGAACAATTTTGGTGAATATTTGTGTTCTTCAGTTAGTAGTTATCATCTGCATTGTGAAGAGAGGATGGTTGGTGTTGCTGGGGTTATTTTAAACCAAAGCAGCTGTAGAATATTTCATGGCAAGCACAGAGCTACCTGTAAGTCTGCATAACACCAGAATAACACAGGATTCCTAACAATTCTTGTCAGTGAAATGCTTACTGGTATTTTGAAATGATTGAGCTACTTCAGTGCTTTGAAAACTTCTGGCGAATGCAAACTAATTTAACTGGTCTGTGTTTATACTGGATTTTAGGATCAGCATAAACACAGATGGCAGTCTGCTTTATTTTCCCATGTTTCTATACCTCTTGTCTTCCCTATTCCACAGAGGCCAAAGGATCAAAGAAAAAGAGGACTATATGAGAATTGAGAACAGAGGGAAACAATAATATCATTTTAGGGCTTTGAAGGACTAGGAAAGCAAAGGAAAAACTGAACTTGTGAGCTTTGGTTAACTTTGAATTCTGGGTTTCATGGTTTAGGAATGGAATGGCGCTCCCCAGATAAGTGGTCCCTCATTCCCCCAAGACTCTCCCCAAAACAAACAACCTCTCACTTTCTCCACCCACCTTCTTTCCCTTCCCACTCCGGGAATGGAGTTGAGAACTGGAGACAGAAAAGAGGAAAATTACAAGTTGAGATAAGAAACAATTTATTGGAAACAGAAATGAGATACAAAACCAAACCATTAGAGCAAGAATATTAATAAGAAAAGTATTAAAAAAAAGAGGGTGATTTACATGCAAATAAATGCTCACCAACCAAACTGATCCGGTGCAACCCTGAGAAAATGAGCAGCGGCCAACCTGCCACTCTTGTGTGACCTGACGCCACACTTTTCTTCCCAGAAGCCAGATTCCCTCATTCCCCCCACCCCCTTGCTCCCACACCGAGTTGATGTGAATGCTACAGAATAACAACCTAGACATACCCACACAGCTCCAAGCTCTGTCCCCTCACAGCTACCACAAAAAAGTTACTCTGTCCTGGATGAAACCAGGACACAGGGTAATTAAAAAATTTGGCTATGTCAGTATCATGTTGAATTCTTGGTAAACATTGTTCTGCTGTGTAATGTTGGTCTGTCTCCTGTCCCCTGCACTAGGTGATGCTCATGGCTTGGGGAGCATCTTGCATTGCTGGCTGGGAGACCACCAGGTTGCACAAATAGGTCTCTTGCATGTGTCACAGTGGTTGTCCTTGGCTCCATTCGCTCTCAAAGTAAAGGGAGAGGCTTCAGAAAAAAAAGTCAGTGTCCTCACATTCTGAAAAAGTGCTGTCTAGAGATAGCCAAGAGAATAGCAGTAAGCCAAGCAGAGGAGAAAGGAAATCAGTAACAGAACTCAGGAGCTCATGTGCTAGAAGTGGAATCTGGTGTCAGTGGTCAAGGAGGTGGAGAGGGCACAGTGGTGATGACCAAGAGTCATGTAAGCTAGAAAATCTGAGGCGAGGGAAGATAATGCATTGGCCAGATATTGGAGTGTAGTGGTGTGATACTGAGTTAATTAGAGATGTAAATACACTGCAGTGTTTAGAGGATTAGGTTGATATTTGATATCACCCTAAAGTTTTGAATATTAAATTCTATATCCTGTTTCCATATGGGCATGGACTCAGTGTTTAAGTTGCCTTCCCAACACTGAAATGTGAAGATCTATTCTCAAAATAAAGCTCAAAAAGCAGTGTGTAGTTTTATCCTATGTGATCCATCCTATCAAGGGCACTGTGCTTGTTAGCTCAACAGCCAGATAAAAGTTTCATGGGCATGTAAAAGTCTGTATGAAAAGTATCTCTTCCATATGTTACATATAGCTGAAGGCTCAGGGGAATAAGGTTTGTGTCTGGGAACCGGATAGCACAACTTTCTATCCCTGACCCAGTGCCTGCCCTTTTTAACAAACAAACAAAAGCTCTTCCTCAAAGAAAAATGGTTTATGATCTGTTTTTAGCTCTAGAAGCAAGCATTAAAAAAAAAAAGAAAAGGAAAAAGAACTCAATATGTTCTTACTCATACTTACAGCAGCATCAGCTTTAGGCACTGCAGAACGAGTGTCACACTTGGTTCCTTGCTGTTTTCAGAAGCCATTATATCCCTGGCAGTTGCAGTGCCAGGGCAGCATATTATCTACTTGCAAAATTTTGCACTTGGACACAACCAATCAGCCTGAGTTTATCATCTGTTTGAAATTAGACCTTGACCCTGAATACAGAGGTGCAATTGCCTCATGAGGGAGGGGGCACTTGCAGGATGGGGAGGTGGTTATTGGTTGTCCTGTTTCTGCTGGGTCATTGACCCTCCTGATGGTTTTAACTGCATGAAGCATACAAGGTGATCTTCATCCTTTCCCCCTAAAGGTGTATTTTGGTTTGAAAGGCAGAAATTGTCTCATGTGAAAGGTGGGAGCAATTAAGCTAGTTCAGAATAGGACAGAATAAGAGCTAAAAGTAGTCTAATCTCTTTCCATCTTCTGTGGGTTATGGAGGGGAGAGGGCAGTCCTCTCTGAAAAACAGTTCAGGGAAGATTGATTAATAATCCAGAGGCGATCCATGGCAGGACTCTCTGTGTCAAGGCAGTGGAGAGAGGAGAAACAGGAAGATCAGCCTTGTCAGACTGAAGTCAGTTTATGTGAGCATCCCCCTACCCTCTTGCTCTGTTTAGTGCACATGGTTTCTGTCAGCATTAAAGAACAATTTCCCTGTGCTGTCCAAGTACTTTTAGCTTCAGGTCAGTCTGCAAGTGCCTCCAGCTGTTAGAGGACCCATGCTAATACGTGTTGAAGTTCCTTTAGCCCAAGCAGTCTATTTTCACTGGCCAGCTGCCCAGACCCATACCATGAAAGACCAGTTCCAGTGTAAGATACTGAAAAAGAGCTGTTGTGCTATGAGCAGGAGGTAGAAGGAAGAAACAAAACCAAACAAACTCAAGAAGCCTTGTGGCAGATGGTACCACCTGTGTCCATCCAAAGCACTGTGCCATTTGAGTGGAGAAACCTGGAAAATCTGATGACTCAGTCTCATAGGGAGACAGTGAGTGAGATTTCTGGCTTGTGTCCCAAGCCTCTTACGAAAAAGGCTTCCAATTTTATAACATAGAAAATTGAATACAGTTTGGTAGCATCATTCTCTGGCACAGCTGATTACCAGCTACAGACTGAAATGCCTGGTGTATCCATGTGAGAACTGCCACATAAGTAGTTAGATGACTCTGTGCCAGCTCCTGGGTTATGGCCGAACCAGTTTTCTCAATAAATACATTTCTGATGTTTTTAGCAAGGGATATACCTTTACTAATACCTTTACTAATACCTTTATTATTGGTGGTATAGCTGGCTGGACATAACAGTTAGGGTTGACAGGATTTGATTACTTTTCCAGGCTCAGCCAAATACTAATTTCCATGCACTTCAGTTCTGGCATCTACAAAGCTGGGAGGTGAACCAACTGTGCAAGACGTGCCTAAATTACTGTTCAGCAATGCTTGCAAAAATGCTTGTAAGAAAGGGACAACTCAAATATATAAAGCAAACTTCTCAGCAGGATCAAGTCTTGTTTTCTTGCTGACTACCTCCACCTCCTTCCTTCTTGACTGTTGACAGGATGATAATGGTTCACATTCCTTTGCACTTCCTTTTCCTTCTGAATTTTCTTTTCCTTTATGTGTTTAGGTTGCAACAGATCTGTTTTTCCTGTTGTTGGTAAGACATAGAGAGAAATCTGCCCTTTACCTTGGTCCTACAGTCTAATTTTTTTGTCTGTTAGTCTCTTGGGTTGGCTGATTTACATACACTTCCTTCCCACAACCTTCCTCAGTCCAATCCTACACTCTCCAGTTAGGCTGTATCATGCAGCTATGGTTTAAATATCTCATCCAGCTCTTCTCCCATATCCCTCATCTCACAATTTTGCTGAGCGTCCATGTTCATCCTGTACCTGGTGAGGATTGTTCCCTCAAACAGCTTTTCCCTACAATGAGGTGAATGTACATAGTCTTAAAGAACATCTTCCCAAAGCAGCTATCTAGCTATCTATAGGATATGAACAGGAAATTAAATCCCATGGAACATTAGCAAAATAAATTTGGTTTAGTACTGGGCAGCTTCAAGAAATGTGAAGGGAAAATAAAAGTATTGCTGATGTTTGTCTTACTTTCCTGAAAGCCATGAGCCTCAAAGTCATGTTCAGTTGAGATGAGATGGCTTTGGAGAAAAGATGGTGGATTTTGTCAGGTATTCGGGTCTCTTTTCCCTGGGAACTGCCATGCAGTGGTGTTTTAGTGCATGTGTTGGCTTGTGCTGCAAACTGTTTGATTGTGCATCTCATGCTTTGCTAAAAGCAACTGGGAAATAATTCTGTGTAAGGAACAGGTCGAGGCATACAACACTCACTATGTCTATTGGCTGGGATATTTTTTTAAGGACAGTTGTCATCTTCACATTTATGTTGAACAATCTACATGAACCCTTTTTATCACTTTTTGGCATATACAGTGATGTTAAAAAATAGCTGATGGTATTTTATCTTTCCCTAATGGGACAGAGAGTTTCTCTTCCATTCTTAAATGTTTGATCATGGGAGGTGCCAAGTACTGCCACTGGTCAGAGCATGTTCAAGCTCTAGCTAGAGGAGTACCAACTCATACAATAACCCATCTGTACTGCTAGGCATTCTTTCTGGTAATACATCAGTTTAGGTCTCAGTTCTTCAGTAATTAGTTGTACATCTGTGAGCAGCTGTCCATCTGATTTATTATCCAAGCAGCTATTGAAATACAGAATATTGCCCCATTTAGCTTCAGGATGGAAGGTTATGGTGTGATAAAGTTGTGTTTAAAATGTAATAAAACTGACTATAGCTAAACAAATTACAAGTTTATATTACACTACAGATAATCTTAAATCAATATTTTAAAGTTCATAAATTTAATGTGATTAAACATGGCTTAATGTATATGAATATATTTTTAATTGTTGCCTTCTTTTATTTAGTAAGAAGATTAAACTGTCCTGGAGAATAACTTGATTATAGTGAAGAAGACTTAGTGGTAAAGTGAATGTAAGTATTTCACAGCATGTGTCAATTATTTATGTTTACAAACAATTGACATTGGTGCTATTATAAATCATGCTAAATTGGCAGCCACTCTTATTGTGGTGAGAATGCAGTATCTGACCACCACGCATATGTGTGTGAGGTATAGAATATCTATTATGTGGGTCTATAAGCTTACATGTACCTAAATGTTTTTAATGGGGCCACATGCTATTAGTCACTTGCATGCTTAAGAACTATCTTAAATGAAGGAAAAATGACAACATGCAGTTGTCACTAAGCATCTCTAAAAAGTTAAAGAAAAACCTACTCCCATATAAATACCCACAGGGATTCTTAAATTCAGTAATGCAGACGTATTTTCTATCTCCAGAAGAATTTAATCTAACTTGGAATAATGCAGCCTATAGACAGTATTTTTTGGTAGACTTGCCCCAAAGATGTGAGATTATAGTAGAAAAAGATTGCACTGTAGATTGGCAATTCAATTTAGAGTGAAATACAGCAGCTGCAAGTTCCAGGCTAAGTGCATCATTGCTCACTTGAGGTCGCTTTTTCAAATCTGCAGTCAATAGTTCTCTAACAATAAGAGCTTTGGTTCATTTTCTAGAACCTCTTGAAACTGTTACTTTGCTGGTGAATACACCGTTATTTTTCCTAAAGGAATTGCTTTCCTTAGCTGTATTTCATAATAATTTGACCCCCCTAACTGTGTGCCTGCACATGTGTATTTGTATGTATATATTTGTGTATGAGGCAATGCTGTGTCTCTGCAAGTCATTCTCTGGGAGGTTTTGAGTGGCTCTGATGTGCAGGGCAGTGATAGTCAGGAACTTCTAGCTACCACAGATTCCTTCCAGTGCTTCTTCATATTACATTTTTCCCACGATCTCGCCTTTGTTCTCCCAGAGCCTGACTGATGAGCTTGGAAGCGGCCAACTAAGCCTTTCCAAATGCTGAATAAAGTATAGAATTAATGACTTAAATGTTAAACAGGATGGTGATTATGTCTTAAATGTCTAACAAGCTGGGACAGTTGTAATTCTAGCCTTTCAGGTTTTATAAACTTGTCTTTAATAATTACTGGCTGACCAGTAGTACTGAAAACTGCAGGAACTGCATATAGCATTGAAAAGTGTTGTCTGGTTTGTATAGAGCTGTCTACTGAGATAGGGCTGCTTGAAATGAAGATCCTCAGATTTGACAACATTGTACCCTAACTTAAAGACTTACAGATTAGGCTATGCATCGAACTTTCCATTACTAGCATCTGGCTGAGCTTGAAGTGTATATAGGCTTATAAGGAATAAAGTCCTTAAAACCTTATGGTGTGTATTGATCAAAACAATGTAGTTTGAAGTAATTTACTGTGACCAGTCAGTTTAGTTCCTTCGAGGTCCTAAAAGTACATTTCAAATGACCTTGTTGAGGTCAGTGACACTTCTTGAACTATCCCATGCATGTGACAAGTTTGTACATGTAAAAGTTTTTTGCCAGTTGCTTTCACATTGTACTCACCACTTGCTCTTCAACTGTTACTTCTGGGAAACTTGGGAAGGGTTATCTTTAGTTCCCATTTTTTGTGAAATAAGCAGAATATTGTTGGTTTCTTCTTCATAGTTTTTAAGGGCCTGTTTAGCAGGACAGCACCATTTGAGTGTCAGTTGAACTACAAGAGATATCTGCCCAGTTAAAATCTCATTTCATGTATGTATGTGGAAAGAACTAAAAGACATGAAGTGGAGCTGTATTTCAGGAAGCTGAGTAGTATAATACTGGCAATGTGATTATTAGCTGATCCTGAAACTGACAGAGGAATAAACACATCCTGCTGCAGATATGGGTGCTAGCATTTTGTTCTTTGCGTAAAAATAAATAAGATCTCCAATATATGTTATTTTTCTGATATTTTAATATTGTGCAAATGTAGTCTGAGCTCTTAAATGTAAACTTCTTTTTGATCTGGCTCTTACAGGTGTCTGACATTTAAATTACAGGTTTATTCTTCTAAACCTCAATAATTTTCAAAAATTAATTGGCCACACATTGGCTGGGATTTTTGCAGTAATACCAATTTAACAAGTTTTGTGGAGAGAAGAAAATACCTTTTCATATGCACTTTTAGTTTTGTATCTCAAAAGTGGCTATGGAGATATTCTCATACCCAAAGACAGCAGAGCTGAAAGGAGGGATTGGAGGAGCTAATGAGAGCCAAGAGGAGCAGTGGTTTTACCTGCAGCCACTCACTAACTGGAGGCAGAGCTCCGAAACTGTGAAATCCAGCACCTCCTCTTACAATCATCCATTTTGATGTGTAGCACACCTCGAAATATTTATTAAAAATTTCTGGTTTAGTCAAAATGGAAAATTAAATTTGAAACTTGAGCTTGAAGACATGGTAACAGTTTGGCAGGATAACTGGTAGGATTTTGGCTTTGGTTACCCACAAAGCCAGAAGGTGAAATAAACTTGCTCTTCCTCATTCTCATCCAATGAAATTCTGGACTCACTTTTCAAAGAGATGAAAGATGAAGCTGGAATGATGGATAAATCCAGTGAAATGTTGTCTTGCTGTGTTTCTCTACCTCATAAAGAGGTGAAAAGAAATTGAGAGAGTGAGGAGTTTGTTCCACTTAAAAAATAAGGAAAGGCTAAGAAAAGCATCAAACAGACTGGTGGAGATGATGAACAGCCCATTGTGCTGAATTATGCTCATGATACATCAAAATTATATTGAGGCAGTGACTGCTGGGAAGAGGAAGGGGAGTGTGTACCTTAGGGAATCAGGAGCAGGCACCATCAAGTAGAGCACAGGCAGGAGAGTGCACAGGGTGAGAGGAAGAACACTTGCCCCTGATTAGATACCAAAATTAGGTTCTCACTGCACATTTTGTAACCTGCAATCCCAGGAATTAGCTCTTAATGTAGCACTGAGTGTTTTTTCACTGTTCTCAGCAGTATTTCTTATGTAAAATGTGTGCACTGGCATCATAAATAGGCTGCTTCAAACACCCTTTTGAAGGGTGAGGACCACATTGTGTCATGTGCTGTCACTAAGCTCTGCTAGCTGGTAAGCAGGTTCTTCCTGGAAGGTCTACAGAGATGCTTTTTAGACTTCTAGAATTATAAAATATTTTCTCAAAACCAATGTCCACCTTAGTTTCCGGATCTAGCTGGCTATTTTAAAATTAATTATCATTTTAAGAGCTTGGCTCCTATATTGTGAAGGCTGTAAATAATTCTCAGCAACATTTGGACAATGTGGTGATTAAAGCATAGAGACACACTTGATAATAAGGAGAAAAAATAATATTTAGGAGTTACTAGTTTGTTAATAATGTCTATGCTGTGCATGAAATGAGCAGAGAAACAAAGGAAAAAGTCTCCCATTATAGAGACTATAATGAATGAGTCACATAAGGAACTTTAGTTCTAGATATGACAAACAATCAGACTTAAGTCCCCAGAATCACATCTAAGACACATCTTTAGATCTATAAGGCTGAAGTCACCAAAACAGGTAAGAATTGTTCCATATCTTCTGTGTGCCTTGGGCAGTGGGCAAGAACCTGACATTGCAAAATGTTCCCACAGAATTTCTGCCGCTGTCACACTGACCCCCTAAAGGGCATTCAAGGGCACTACACTTGGGTTGCATCTGTCTTCATGCATGTGATTTCGGGCATTTCTTCCAGTACCTATGTCCTGTCTTTTTTTCTTTCCCTCCATCTCTGTCTTCCCTGTGTTGCCTGGCTAACTTTAAGGAGAATACTTCAGCTCCAAGACATCTCTGCACTACCAGCATGAGTAGCCTGTGACACCAGGTCAGGCTGTAACCAGCAGAAGTAGCAACCACAGGAAAGCCTTGCATAATGAATTCTCCAGGGTGTGTAGAGCAGCTCATTTGGAGACTTATTTATGTTGTTGTGTTCTCACTTGCAATCAAATACAATCTTTTATTTCCCTCTAATCTGGGTTTATATTCACTGGGTTATGTAAAGGCCAAATGTCTTGCCTTTGCTGCTAGGTCTTTGCAATAAGAGTGCCCATGGTGAAAGTCCTCCCCTTATCCTGCCCTTATCAAATCTGGACCTGGGAACAGAGAGCTGGCTCCACAGGCGAGCCTTGGCTCTCCATTTTTCTCTGCCCACAGGGTGACCCATCTAACAAAAGCACTGCACAGCTTCGTACATATTTCATATCACTAGCTGCAGATGAACTGTAATAGAGTTTTGCCCATATGTTGGCCCCTTTCCCTCTACAGAGAAATGAGGCCACACTTTACCAGTAGTTGCAGTACTTGAATATCTGAAACATGCTATGTACTTCTCATACTTCACTTTGAGACTTACCTTCTAAAAAAACCTTGTAGGTTAGTTATAAAAACGTGGTTTATTGGAGGTTATGAGTGACCTTTTTCCGTAACATGGTAACACTTAACTAAGTCTACAGGCTACAAGACCCACAGGAGAGAAGATTCTTGGAACAAAACACAGCTATTTATTTAGAGGTATTCATTCATCCTCCTTGAAACGCAGACCCGCATGTCAGTCTTCCTTTGTCATGTTTCTCTGAAATGATCTCCTGGGGGATATGTAGAAAAACAAACAGTAGATTCTTTACCATTTTAGGAGAGGGATGGAGACAAATTCAACTTCAAAATACTTGGTATTTTAAATGCAAAATGGTCCTTCCTTAATTAATACTTGGCAAAGCATTTTAAAGATCAAAGTGTCAATATTAGCTAATTCTCATGACACACCTGTCAGGTAAGTAAAAATTAGATCCATTTATAGCCCAGGAAGCTAAATACTGTCTAACATCAGCATTTTCACAGTTGCTACCTAGTTAATTTACTGAAATAAGTAGTCTAATTCTCAAAGGTTCTTCATATTCTTAGTTGTCCTAAATTACACTTAGAACTCCATAGTACTCACTCTTTTGAAACTGAGAGCAAGTATTTTGGTGCAGAAACATGGGTATGTATGACATCCCCACTTAAAAGCCTTTTTCCAAACTTAAGCATCTCTAAAAAGCCTAGAGCTGGAACCTGCATGCTATCAGTTCCCTGGCTGGGCTCAGGCCCCTGCACTGCCCAGCTCTCATACCTTAAGGCAGTGTTGTTTCTCAGTGGAGCTGGAAAATGTATAAAGTATAGATGGCCTTGGAAGGATCAGTCTTCAGAGATTTTTTTTTTACAGGGAGGTGTGTATAGAAGGAGTTTTTAGAGAGGGAGAGAATGCTTGAAGTGGAAAGAAAAATGGTGTGTGATAGAAATTAATTCTTCTACCTCCTGCTGTTGCTTCCATTAGAGATGCAGGTTATCTTGTTATTTCTGTCATGGCTCTCTCTCCTTTTGTTACAGCATCAGTAGAGTGGTATAATTGGGCTGGAGGACAAATTTTTTGCTGCTCTATTGAGCAACGACTGAAAGGGAGAGGAGATTTTGAACAAGTGCTGTCTCCCTTTCAGTGTGCAGTGCAACTTGTTTCCAAATGGTGTTTTAGTTGGAGTGGTGGTGATTGTCAAGTGCCTGGCTTTGTCTGTGCAAACAGTTTTTGTAACCTGTTTGCTCCGTTCGGTGTGGCAATGCCCAGCCCTGAATACAACACAAAACTTAAGGATGGCGTCACTCCATCCCAGTCTGTTCTCCCTCTTGCAGGAGCAGGTGGGAATGCACAAAACCCTAGCCAAGGGCTGTCGATGAGTTGGCACTTAAAGGAGGGGAAAGGCTAGGCTACAAAAAGGGGTCTCAAGGGATTGAACAGCCTGGAGCAGGCGTGCATGACTGAATTAGGAGTTGGAATTGTTTGGCTTTCAAATTCAGAGGACTTGTTTGCTGTCTTGGCCCTGCTCAAAGTGAGTAAATGCTACGGCTAATAACAAAGCCCAATAGAAGAGGAGTGAAGGATTAAAAACACAAAATGATGACTCACCCTCCCCTCTCCCCCTTCCCCAGTTTCAGTCCCCACTTTACCTCATGAAAGCCCTGGTGGCATTTTGCTTATAAATAATCATGTGTTTGAGATGTTAAAATGTGTAGGCAGGGATTAAAAGGATATGCAATGCTACAGCATTAAAACAGTGCAAACCTCTGCAAGGGAGTTGTGAAGGAAAATTATTTTTGGCAAGGGCTGCTGAGTCCTGGCAAGATCAAGAGAAGGCAAAAGGCAGTTTATCCAAGTCTAGCAAAACCAAGTAGAAAAGCTGGGTGCTGTAAAATAGGGCTTTGCATTGTTCTTTGTCATATTAAAGCCAGATCTGAAGTTTTGGGGGGATGCAAAGAGGAGATTCAGAAAAACTTCTGTTGAAGATACCAGCCTAAATTATTGTCCTTTCCATACTGTAAAAGTTGGAATACAACTGCATGGTTATCACTCACATTCTAACAGGTTAGTATCACACACTCTAATGTATGATGGGAATGGGAGGTAACATGTAACACTCTCAAACCAGTGTGTCAGCCCATGGTATTTTACAGAATGAGTAGGTTGGCTTGTCCATTTGGGTTATTCTTCTATACTCTCAAAGTGAAAATATTGGCATCAAGTTTCATGTTGTATTTGGCAACAAAAACTGAGAACTGTTCCTGCTTAGAAAAGGAAATGCATTTCAGACTTAGAGGGAACGGTTGCAAATCAGTTTTCAGCATTGACTTTAGCATTGATTGTGCAGCTTGAGTATAATTTTTAGTGTCGTTCTCAGATGCTACACTGGCTTTGTCTCCATAAACGTTTGATTCCTGGACACAGTAAGCCCTTTTATGGGACTGCTGGCATTGAGCAGGTGAAACCTTCCTCACCTCACTTCTTAATTTTGGGTGACTGAACAATACCAATGTGGACAATACCAGTGTGAACAGGCACAGATAAGGGCACTCTCCTGCTGCTCTTCTTGCTGATGATCTTGCTGCTGTTTGCTTGTCTGTACAGAGGAAGCCTCTGAATGCTATGCCTGTAGCAACTGTGCAAGTACTAATAAACAAACAGTTTTTACGAGGCCCTATTCATTTCATGTCTAATTAATTTTTGAGACACAGTCTGAGACTATAGAACACAGGGAGCAAGGCTTTGAGGGGAGCTCTTTGGGGGAGGCAGGACAGTGCCACTCCTTCACCTCAGCTGCGTTATGCCCGGCAGGCTGCAGCAGCAGCCCCTGCAGCTCCCAGCTACACGGGGCTCTTCACTCTGCCACCTGGCTTTCACTCCTTCACCTGGCCTTGAGACCAGGCCTTCTGCAAAAGTGCACTTGGAATCTTCATGCTGCTGATCGCCCTGGGTTTGGTGCCAGGGCGGCAGGTGTGTTACAGGGTCTCTTCATATTGAGGGACTTCTGCTCCACTCCCACAGTGCATCCTCTCACTTTGTCATAGCAAAGATGGGATTTAAGCAGTTGTCCTAGGTAAACTGCTCTGTCACTTTGCTAAATGAAAAATATTTGATTAATGCACTGTTTTGTATAGAATACACCATCTCCACTGCTTTTAACCTTTGGTATTACTTTTGTGCTAGCAAACATGAAAAAATGACCCATGCATTCAGGGTGTTACTTTTTAATGCTGAATTTTTAATTTATATGAAATCCATTTATAAGCCTAGCTTGTGTTCTTGTTTTGTTTTTCTCCCTCCTTTATTGCATTTAAACATATTACTTGAATCTTCATAATAATATTTACTTCAATTTATCTTACACTTAATGTTATATTTAATTAAGGGATTTAAGAAGGATAAAAGTAACAATTAAATACTTGCTTGCCTAATAATTTTAGGACTAAATTCAAGGCAAGCCTCAACCATATTTGATTCAATTAATGTAGTGCAAAAACACTGTGTTTAAAAACAGCCATTCCTTTGGACACCTAGGCAATATTCTGGTGTTCTGTTACTGCAGTACTCAATTTGATCAAGCACAATGTCATGAAATACTGTCAAGATGTAAAAATATCTACATTTAGGTAGGAAATTTCTCATTGTCAGTCAGTAAGCCAGTGACTTTGTAAACAAAGGTCTTGTTTAGCTTTTCTGGTTTTCCTTAAAACTGCATGACTTTAATTTGTTACTAGTTAACTGAATCATATCAAATTACAGCTCCTGGGAACTTACGACTTTGCGAAACGTTTCAACTCTTGTTTGTACACAGACAATATTTCCCTTAAATTGTGTCTGGAAATTTCCAGACGATGAATGGACCTCCCATGGTTTTTAAGAAGCATGTTTTTTAGTGCTTGAGGTTTGGGGGATTTTCTTTTCTTTCTTTTTTTCTTTTTTCTTTTCTTTTCTTTTTTTTTTTTTTAAACCTTGAGGTTGCTAGGTCACAGTTTTGGCCTTCACATCCTCTGCATCAATGTACACCCAGAAGTCACAGGCTACTAGCCATTTGGCTCTTCAGGGTACCCAGAGAAGAAAAAAGAGTCACAATACCATTTGCATTGTAATGAGCAGAAACACAGAAACATACAGTACAGCTGATGTCAGGGGTGGCTGAGCAGATTCCTCAAGCCCTCCTGCACTTCTTACAGCCAACATCTTTAGAAAACATGAGCTATATTTATCTTTACAGAAGACTCTGGAAAAATTTGGTCCCTGTTCTACAGCAGCATTGGTTGCCAGTGCATCATCAGAAATATCCAGAAATTGAATCACTGCAGAGAGCTCTTCTTGGTTGCAAAGCCAAGAAGATCCTGTTCTAAGTGTGGGATGGGTCTAGGAAAGAAATGTGGTCAGTTGAGCAGGTTCTTTGTATTGCTAGGCTTTTCATACCCTCGTGTGAATTGGGCCATCCATCTGTATGTGAATTCTTTGGTTGATTGCCTTGAAAGATATATTGTATAGTATTTGTTTACAGTGGTCCAATCTGCAGGATATAGATTTTATCTGGGGTGAAAATATTTGTGGTGCTACCCCGAGTTTGCTATGCAGGATGTGTATGCTTCCTTCTTGAGCTGCCCCAGATTGGGAATGTTCTACCTGTTTGCATGATTACAGATTTTGCCTAAAGGAGCATTATGCAAAGAAGTTATCTCTCCTAAGGGAGGTATATGTGAGCAAAACTTTTACAGCTCAGGGACAAGCTATGCTGAGAGAAATTGTTCTTTGAAAATGTCTTTGAAGTATATATAGGACCAGAAGGAAAAGAACAAGTAAATGATGTAGATGGGGAATGGAAACAAAAAAAAATATACATAAAGGAAAATGTTCCAAATATATCTATTTTGCACAACTTGAGGAAAATTGAATGTGCTAATGTTATTGTAAATAAATGAGGTACCCTGAAAATAGTATTGTTATAGAAAAGCAGGTATTTATTCTCATGAAAGAAGAATGAGCAGAGATAACATCTTCTCCCAGCAAGCCTGTCTGTTGTCTTTGACAAGGTGACAGGGAGCACTTTTTTCTTCAGTTGTAGTAAACCTACTGAAGGCTTTTTATTTAAATTGTGTCAGGATATATACACACTCAGTTTCTTAGGTACCGGTCCACCCTGATACTTCTGTCAGTGCCATAAGTGTGGCTGCAACCAAAACTCAAGCCTAAGCAAGAGCTGAAAACTAAATGGGCAAGAAGCTGAAAAATTGATAGTTCTTGCTAGAACAGCTCCATGAGTGTCTTCTCACCACCTTTTGCATGGCACTACCAGCCCAAAGCAGAGATTGACCTTTCAGAGCAAGGGATTACTGTGGTGACATAGATTCTCTCTAGTGATGAACTAGAGATCAACTCTTCTGCTCAGATGTTAGGCAAAGTTTAACATTCACCCAAGATTTTTCTTTGAAATAGATGGCAGGCCAACCTGTGGAGAGAGGGGCAAGTTGCTTACTTCCATATTCGCTAGACAAACAGAAACTCTGACCTCATGGGACAGTAGAGAAAAAAGAATTTTTCCCAAGTGAGGTGTTCAGCATGGTATGATCTTCCTTATGTGTCTGTTAAGCAGCTGACAGGAGCCTGCCCTGTGACTCTAATTGCTGACTAGAGGGGGAGAGGAGAGGCAAGTGTCAGGGAAGGAGGGGGTACCTCCAATGTTTTGCAACACATGATTTTGAGGCAAGCATCAAGTGATGCTTCTTGTCTTGCTCTGCCAACTCCTTTACTGAAGTTGAACTACATTTGCCATCTTTAGTATTAATCTAATACATCTAAAATTCTTAGGCAAGGTAAGTATTTGACAGCCCCTATATGCCTAATTTGTCCCTATGCTTTAAAGATTTGCAGTATCCTTGTAAAATATTGTCATACAAATAGTGGGTGGTAGAGTGCATGCTGTTACAGTAAGTAAAGTAGAGCTTTTTAAGTAAATTCCCTAAGCGGATGCACATTACAGCATACAACTGTTTTCTGGAGTGGTTGGAATTCCATTCACCAGCCCTGGAAAAGGCATAAGCATCTAAGAGATGGAAATCAGTACAAATTGATCTCATATGAGCAAATTTTATTTAAATTCTTGTCTGTCAGTGAGTGATCTTGATGACTTTGTTCACGACAAGTTTGCTTTCATTATGGGTAAAATATGCAGTATTATATCTAAATAAAGAGTATGTTAAGCTGTTAAATGCTGGTTCCACAAGTAAGCAGATTTTCTAGCTTTTGCTTTAATTTGAAGTCTGCTTGTCAGTCTTCATCTTTATTTGTGGTAAATAAAACCTCTTCCCTGAAGTGATCAAGGTAAGAGCTATAGTATTATGTCTACTGCAATCAGTGATTTTGTAGGGATCTTGTTAAAGTTCATGTTCTTTCCGTGCAATTGAGCAGAAATACCAATGTGTGCTGGAAATAAATGCTTGATCCACTGTTAAAGGGGATCAAGAAAGCTTAAAATACAGGGAAGCTGCACAAGGCGAGTGTCAGCACCCTTTGGAAGAGGATCCAAAGATAAAATGATTAATACCAAAGATTGTAGCTGAGTCTTTCCCTCAGCCCTTCCTCCAGTCAACAGTTGTTGGACCTGTAGTTATTTGAAAACCAGGGAGATTAGCCTGGGACACCACAGAGAATTCACTCAGTAAGGGGATAGCAAGGAAAAATTAACCGAGGGACCCGAGGGCTACAAGCGAGGAGAGACACATATATTGAGTAAACACTTGTGCATCATACAAATGGATACTTGGGTAGTTTAGGCTGCACAACCCTTTCCATGTCCACTCAAAATGGGATTGTGAGAACCTGAATATGCTGAAGAAACCAAACCTCCAGGAACATGCTGTCACCAGGTCCCCTTCCACAGTGGTGAGCATCAGGCATTAGTACAAAGGCAGCCGGTCAAGTGCTGCCCACGGTCCTGAGCAACAGACTGCACACGAGATTTTGTGAGAGGGGATGGAGCAAAGCTCTGAAGTGATTAGTGCTGTACCAACCCAGAAAGGCTTTGTGGAAACTAAAGCAGATCTGACTGAAAAGCTCCATGCTTACTCAGGAAGAGGCAGCTTTTTGTAATGTGACTAAGTATTCCGTGATCAAATAGAAGGTGATGTGGAGTGGATGAACAAAATCCATTGCAACACTAGTACGAAACCCAGATAAGAACAAAAAGAATATAATTTTAGGGGAAGAAACTGCCATACACAAGTGGCTGAGCATCAAACTATGTAGAATTAACTAATCTCCAAACTCATTTAGGCACAAAAGGGTCTGGTGAAATCTGATAATAAGCTCTGACTGAAACATGCTGCCTCAATGGCGAAACATTGATTCATTCTCATTTAGTATTTTTTTGGGACTGTGACATATCTGACATGGCCCAGATTTTTAATTTTGGTGTCTCTCCTTGATGGTTTATTTTTATGTGTATGGCCACTCTAACATAGGACTTTTGCAAGGTAGAAATGAAAGACTGTACTACAGGTTTCTCAGCTATATAGTGAGATCATACATCATTTGACATGAGTGTTGCTTTCATGTTTGCACAAATGTAATTTCCTTTTGTTGAAAGTGCAATAAGAGAGAACTGCCATAAGGACTGACAGATGATGTAAAGTCACTGGTAAAAAAATTAATTTCTCCAATACTTAGGAATTGTTGTATTAACTCTTCTGATAAAATAGGGAAATATAATATTCTGAAAAGTAAAAGTAATTCCAGCTATGTGGTGATCTGATGCTGGTCTACAGTGCTACATTATTAAAGTAATCTGTCTCTTTTTATCTGCTTAATCATCCCTTTTCCTCTGTCGTGACTGTGAGAATCTGGATTTTTGCAGAACTGAGGTTGAGGATTTACCCTATGCCAAATAGTGATCGCTAAGCAGAGACAGGGTTAGAAATTCTTGGGTTTATTCCATAGTTATTGCTTTAGAGTTGGGACTATGAAAACTGCATTTCTTTCCTAAAGACCACTCAGTTCTAAGAATAACTCTTTTTCTGAAATCTTCCCTATGAAAGTATGTTCATGTGCTAATTACACATAATTTCCCTGTTGCTTTTGCTTGGGTGTCATTTCTTTGTCCTGCTTTGGTTCCCTCTCAATTTTGAGCTGAGCTCTCAGGGGATAAGCATACTGGAGATCACCATGGCAACACTCTGAAAAATGCACACTGCAGGCGCCAGGATTTGCTGCTGTATCCCTGTGAGAGCTCTGATGATCTGTGGACTTGCAGACTTACTCAGGAGTGAGAGGGAAGGAGTCAGTGTCTTAAACCTGGTTGTACAGTGCCTATTAAAAATGTTTCCTATGTAAATTGAGGAACCCTGGATATTGTTTGCTGATGTACAGCACATACATCCAGCATTTTCATAGCCTACTGCTGAGATTTCCCTTAGCAGACTGTAAAACACTCTCTTTTTATTCCACTTAATTCTCATTAGGCTCTGAGGTCTTAGCTCTCCACATTTTCAATCAGGACTAGTGTGGGAGCCATTGCAAAGGCAAAGTTGTTATCCTGATAAAAGCTTAAAGATGGTTGTTTTGATAAATATATCATAAAGATTATAATGCAGAGTTTGAAAGAGGAGAGAGCTCATATCCCTGCTGTTCCCAAATTCTTTTTCAGGAAAAAAACAAATATTCAAGGAAGAATTATTTTATACATGAGTATTTAATGGCAGTGGTTAGGAGAGAATGGCTTGTCTCCAGCATCAGGAAATAACTGAATAAAAGTGTATTGCTTTCCAAGACAAGAATTAGGGGCTGTAGATTGTATTCTGACAGTGAAAGCGTGACATTGGAGTTATGTTTTATATTACTGAAGTAAGAATTAATACAAAACATTACTTGGAGATTTTCTTTGAAAATACTTTCTTTTCTTTTTTTTTTCTTTTTTTGAGTACTATACCAACCCAGCTGCCATAAGACTAGACCACCAGAAGGATGAGGCCTTGTAATGCTCAATGACTAAATCAGATGTGATAAGCAGCCTTGAATAAGGTGCCTACACTTCAAGTTATTGCATGGGGAGCGCTAAGCCCACGAGAGCAAAAATTCATGGGCGAGCAGGATACAGAGCAGGGTTGGCAAAGAATGTTTAGGAGAAAAATGTTTTTGAAACGTTCCTTTCTAGGGGTTTTCCCAGTCCCCATTTTTGGATGCATGGAGGTCAATACCCATGTTAAACTTAGGGGAGCTCATAAACCCACGCTGAAAACGGGTTACACATATTGCATTCATCGCTGGGAAAAATGCACGAGGTGGTCCTGCACCGGGAGCCCAGATCACCCACACAACTCTGTGCCCTAGAAGTCAGGTTTCCTTCAATCTGTTCCTATAAATGTAGAAGTGTTTCTTTTACAGCTCTAAATCAAAAAGCTCGACTTCAGGCAAAGGCATCTGGTGGCAAAGCATAAGAGATGAGTGCAGATGCAGTTAACAGCCTGA
Organism: Erpornis zantholeuca; assembly: GCA_013400515.1. Taxonomy (NCBI): domain Eukaryota; kingdom Metazoa; phylum Chordata; class Aves; order Passeriformes; family Timaliidae; genus Erpornis; species Erpornis zantholeuca. The sequence continues at coordinate 80,850 of VZTN01031484.1, read as the reverse complement.
ATCAAGATCTCCCAATTCGTAAAACAAATGTTCCCACTGCAGAGCTACAGTGCAAACACCACAGCATTTTCCACATGATCTCGTGCTCCACTCCCACCGGCCAAGGGCATGTGTTTCTTTTTGAATGTAGGTGGCTCTGGCATCTAGGTGCACAGATCCCCACTGCTGTGTTCAAGCACTTGAAATCTGGATTAAGTTTCTACTGGAGATAAGTAAAATAATGTTTAGTCTGTGCTCCCGAGACAGGCTTGAGCCTGAGAAAAAGAGCAGAGCTGCTGAATGCTGACAAGGTAAAAGTAGTTCAACTTCTGTGAAATTCAGATTTTTGGGGAATTTGGAGGGAAACAAAAGAGGAAACTAATGATATACATAGTCAGAAGATATGAGAATGACACTCCAGTATGACAAATAAACCTTAGGAGTGCTACTTTAATTTTTTGTCATTAGAGGGCTAAGGATGGCTTTTTTCAGCATGTAACTCTTAACATTAATTTGGCCAATTTTTTTTAAGAGAAATTAACTAAATAAATTCTGAAATAATAAGGAATATTTTAAGTGATGCCATATGTTTTAATCCACTTATAGAGATTTGAGCTTCAGCAGATCAAGAGGTGTTGAAACATTCCTGAAAATGCTGACAGAGTCCAGCAGTCTTTAAGACTGTCTAAAGAGAAAGTTCCAGGGTTATTTTAATTTCCTGCTCATCCATTTAAATTTAATATTTTAAAAACAGGACTGAAAAGTATATTTGTGCATTTTGGAAGAATTGCATTCCCAAGATTTCATCAACATAAGACTTTTAAACTGAATATTAAAACAAGATACTTATTGGGGATGATGTGGTTCTAAGCAACCCCTGAACACCAAATGCAGTTGACAGGGATGCTATAAGTAAAAAAATCTTGTACCTGAGCTCTATCTTTAACTGTAATTCTAAGAGGAAAATGTGGAGATTATGTGGGTCACCACTCTGCCAGAATATTTAATGTAAACAGGATAAAACAACAGGAAGCTCACTAAGTCTCAGTATGAACAAAGTTTTAAGAAATGCTGACTTCCTACTACAACTTCTAGCATCAGCATTAATTGAATCCAGTGTACTTATCTTCCTTTACCATTCTCACTAAAATTAGATTGCTTACATTTTTGCACAAGCTAATGGCACAGTTATTTACTACTTACCTCTACTAGGCAGGAAAAAGCTAGTAGAAAACCAGCAGGCTTCTTTCATGTCTAAAACACAATGCTTAGAATGATGGTGAGACTCTTGATACTTGAACGTTTCTCCTAGATGAGAAAGTGAGAGGTTTAGCTCAGAGAAGCTTGTGATTCCTTCCCTGTGCTGATATGTATAGCTCTCTTGACATGTGCTATACTTGATTCTGCCAGTTCCTGAGGGCAGAGAAAGGAGGTCAAAAGGATCTCAGAACCTTTCCCAGAAAACCATTTTTTGGTGCTAACAAAGATTAATACCCAGTATTGCCTGCTGCAGGTCTGTTTCTTCCTAAAAATGTAAATGTCTTATCCTTGAGGTTCTTGCACTAACTCATTATTTGAACATGTCTTGACTTTGATGTGGAAAAGCAATTTCTGCCATGCATAAAATGTTATTGGGAAAAATACATTTTACTGCTCATACTGTATAAGAGTTCTTCAATTCAGCCTATTTCACTACCTCAGCCCTGTTGTTTCTAATGATGCTTTCACCTAGAAAATCCAGGCCTTGAAGAGAATGATGCAGTAGGCAACAGTTTTAATTAGTATAGGAAATATGAAACAGCAGGGAATTAATTTCCAGCTGTGCAAACAAGAAAAAAAAAAAAGGGAAAATGAAAGCTGGTAGTTTTTAAATTTTTTTTCTCCTTAGATTGGCCTTCCACATGGGGCTTTTATGGTGCCACAGTTTCATACTTATCAATAATTGTTTCCTAATTCTGCTCCATTTCTGCAATAGTATAAAATGTTGAGCTCCACACAGGCAGTCAATTTTCAAGATCCCATGTGGACAACAGAAGCCACTGTGCTGTTAGTAATCTGCTAAAAGGATAATTTTCCTCTTGTATCAATGTTTAATTGCATGGAATCTCAAATCTTAATGGTGCCTACATGGCTTAAATACAGTTCATGTTGAGGTGTGCCAATGGACGTGGAAAGGCCACTCCTTTGAACAGGAAGCTATCTTCTCTTTAATTAGTCCTGATCATTCCCGAGTAGGGGAAAAGAACTTTACCAAAATAATTTCAGGAGTCAGGACTGGCTACTTTCTTGTGGTAGCTGTTCATTTATACTGGGGTGCTATTAAATAGCATGTAAATGGAGTGTGTGTTTGAGGAAGGCTTGTGCTGAGGGGTGTTTCAAAAGGGACAAGGGATGTGGCATTTGCTTGTCAGTCGTGAGTAAGCTGGGTTTGCCTGCATGCTGACCTTGGGCTGTGTCTGTCTGTGTCCTGGATCCCACTTGGGCCCTTGGGTCTTATCACAAGATAGATATAGTGGTTTTCTGAAGGTGCGTAGCCAGGGTCAGAGCGAAGGCCAGCACCCAGCTGAAACCAGGGCTGCAGCAGCTTCCAGCTTTTCTTTGCCCTTTTTTTCCACAGCATGGGGTACAAAAATGAAGAATCTTACATATTTGTGTTCAGTGTACAAGGAGAAAGGTCATTAGAGGGAGCAGGGAGAGTTAAGCCCTTGGAGGCAATTGGGAGACTGAAAGCATAAGGTCATTGAGTGGTTTTTTGAATGGCCAGGGGTGGGGAAGACAGGGGGAGTGTCTGCGCTCTGGGTCAGGGAGGCTGCTGGAAACATGGAAACAGCATTTAAAATGCTGTTTAAAACTTACCTGGAGTTCTGTGTCCAGGTCTGAGGTCTCCAGTATAGGAAGACATGGACCCATTAGAACAGGTTCAGAGGAGGGCCACAGAAATGGTCAGAGGACTGGAATACCTCTGGAAAGTCAGGCTGATAAAGTTGGGACTGTTCAGCCTGAAGGAGAGGAGGCTCCAGGGCCATCTTGTAGCAGCCTTCCAGTATATAAAGGGGGGGTCATGAGAAAAACAGAGAAAGACATTGTACCATTGTACCACAGCCTGTAGTGACAGGACAAGGGGATACAGTATTAAAGTGAAAGAAGGTAGGTTTAGATTGGATATATGAAAAAGAAATCTTTTTCTGAGAGTGGTGAGACTGAAACAGATTGCCCAGAGAAGCTGTGGATGCTCCATCCCTGGAAGTGTCTTAGGGATGAGGCTTTGAGCAGCATAGTTTATTGGATGATGTCTCTAGCCACGGCAGGAGGGATGGGCTAGGTGGTTATTGAAGATCCCTTCCAACCCAGACCATTCAATGGTTTCATAAAGCTGGATTCCTGTCCAAAATAAAAAGCATTAGAAGAGATTTTTAGCACTGGAAGGTTTAATATTAAAGTTTCAATGCAATTAGGCAGGCTTAAAAAGGCTTTTGAAGAATGACTTACCAGAGTAGGCTAAACTAATACTCAGACCCTTTCAGACATGCCAGGAACAAAAAGCTCAGTGTAGGGCCAACTGGTGGCTGGGATTTGAAAGGGTGCTCAGATAGGATGAGGGCCTTACAAACATTTCATTCATTCTTGCTGCATCCTGTTCTCTCTGGAAGAGGTCAGAGATTTTTTGTGGTGAAGTCCTTTGGGTGGCTGGTGGATAGGGAAGCACTGGCACAGGCTTGCTTTAGAACCTCAGTGGGAAATGACTGTGTGATAGATCTCGTGTTTATACAGAAAAAAGGTTAGTTAAAATACACAGAAAGAAATTTCTGTAAGTATCCAGCATTGCACAGAAGAGCCAAGACCTTTTTCTTCCCTCTGCTCTTCACTGGGCTCTGTCATCAAGGCTTTACCATGCAGGAATGTTGTTTTTCTAGTAATTGTCATGGACCAAACAAGAAGTGACTTATTTCTAAGTTATCATGCTGTTATTCACTGTCCTTTTTCTTCTTGCTCTATCTTCCATTAAAAAATTAGAAGCCCTGAAACTAGAAACCTACTTAGGTATAGTGAAAAACTGAAATCCTTCCATAAGAAAGGATATTTAACAATTCCCCAGGATGAAAAAAAGTTGTGAAAGTAGCACAGTCCCAAATAAATGGGGTCCAACTAAGATATAGACAATTAGGGATAGAAAGGAGCAGGTTAGAAAGCTATTTATTTCCAGGCATCTTTTTCAAAGAAGTAGTCTTGCCCAAGACCTCACAAGTGTCACCTGCTATGGTATGAAGGGAACACCATACATTTGTTTTTTTCATAGCTGGATGTACTACAGTCCAAAACTCTTGAAAGCTTCCAGCCATTACATTTGCTAAACAACATAAAGCTTTTTTTTAACAAACGGTACTCCTGCTTCAGTTAGCTGGCTGGCATCCAACCCTAATAATTGCCTTCTGCCTATCTAAATTGCTCTGTTTATTTAATTGGACAAGGTCATATGTCAAAAGATGTGTTGGATAGGGTTGGTGATACTGGGACAATAGGTATTATGTCACCCAACTCATTCAGCTCAGATCACAGTGATTTTGTGCAAATCACTCTGAAGCTTGCAAAGGACTTCATAAATCAAATAACAGTTTCAGTAACTTGAAATAAAGCATTGTTAATAAAAGTGCTGATCAGGCTACCTAGATCACTGTGGGAGTTTTATATGAAAATTGTTATAGTACTCCAGAATGTATAAGAGAGTCCTGACTTGTACAAGAAATTGAATTTCTCCATATGCATCTACAACAGGTTTATGGCTGTCCCATATGGATGTGGTGATGGAGGGGGTGAAGGACCATTGATTCATCTAGACAAAGGTGTTTGGCTCTTTCAAGTAGAGTTTTTTTCCCTGTCACATTTCTGCTTAGAGGCTAATACAAACCTAAAGAAAATGTTACATATTTGCCATCCATAAGATACCCTTTGCACTTCCTCAAGCTCTGTGAACTGTGCTTGCTGTGCAAAAGGGACCAGAGCTGCAGATGTTGGGTTGAGACCTCGGTGTTTCTGGTGGCTGGTACACAAAGTATGATAGACTGCTTTGTCAGTGGTCCTAGACTGGAAGGAAATGAGAAAGACATTACAAGTTGAGGAACCTTGTCAAATAAGCAAACAGCAGTCTTGTTGAGCAGGGTTTTTTTTTTTGAGAGGGTAGATGTTTGTTTAATCATCTAATGGAGACTGGTGTGTTTTTTTCCAGGTGTATTCAGATGGAGCAGCACCCTCTGAAATCAGTGCTGTAGCTGTCTTGCTGGTCTCTTTTTTTCTTTTGTGTATGGTGGTAGGGATCTGTCACCTTCCCCTAGCTCTTCCTTTGGGAGCGAGCATGCTGTACATACTAGTGAGGCTGAGCACAGTGACCTTCCTTTGAATTACAGCCTCCTCAGTTTGAATACTTACAGTCCTTTAATATTAAACCACTGCCTCTCTTGCTGAAGGCACTGTACAGTGCAAGTAGGGACAGTTTAAATTCTTTGCCAGAAAGTGAGAGGGACTTCATAAATATCTGGAGTATTTGAATCCCACCACTGTTACTATCTTTAGCATCAGGGGTCAATTATTTCAAAGAAGTAACAGATGCATGCAACGCAGGCAATTCTTATCCCCATTCATTCAACTTTGTGGACAGTTTCCCTATAGCTCTGTCTTCTGGATGGTTGTACTGGGCTGTGGGATGTCCCAGAGGTTGGGACAGTTTCTCTAGAGAGCTAAAAAGTAAATTGCTTACACTTACCATGTTCTAGTTTCATTCTTTTCTGCAAATCTTTGAGCCCTTTCAATGCTTTTGCTTTTCAAAGGCTTGTCTGAATTCCCAAGTTGGTTTAATGTTACTGAATGATTATATCAATTTAGCTGAATACTCTTGTTTGACATAAGCTTAACTATGTCTAAATAAATATTTATATTCAGTCTAAACAAATCTAAATGTTAAGTATTGGCTTTAAAGTATTTAAGTGCCTCATTTCAAAACCTTATTTAAAAACCAAATTAGTCAAATAAGTATAGGTAATGTTGAAACTTCAGCAAGCATGCTCATCTAATTGTACTTTTACAGACTGCTACACATCACACCATAGGAAAAGCAGTGCAAATCTATGAACGTTGAGGCAAAAAATGTTAGGTTTTTTTTTTCTAGAGGTGGTAGTTCAGTGCTTTCATAAAATCAGGGCGTGAAACTGTATAAGAATTTCTTGTCATTTTGGTGACAGAGGGTGCTTTTAAACATCAAGTTAGCAGGAAGAGTAGTGTGCCTGGCCATATGCTGGGCAATGTGATCTAATTTGCACAGCAGTTTCCCTACTGCACAGCCATAGTTCTTTCTAAAAGAATGGAAGTGGTGCTCTTGTATGCCCTTTTTTAATGGCTTTGTGTGGTTAAACCTGAAGCCAAGAGGCCACTGTTGTGGTGATGGAGACCAGAACAAGAGGCAGGGTCCTGGCTCCATCTTCCTGCCTGTAAGGTAGGAGAGTTGGAGGTGGTGGTGGACTTCAGTCCTTTTCCTTGTTGTTGTAAATACGAAACAGCCAAAGAGGACTGGTTGTCCTTTATAGACATTCCAGTTTGAAAGCTAAGTGGAAAGACACATTTCTCTGTGAAAGGCTTGTGATTTTTATGCCTGAAGATATTTACCCAAAATTTTAGGGGAAGTGTAATACTGCAGCTGATTTTAGCAATGTACTGGAGCTCTCTGGGTGCTTGTTTTGGTTTTTTGGATCTCGCATGAGATAAATTCTCATTTTATGTAACATTTTTCACCCATATGTCTCACATCCTTTGCAAAGGAATAAAATCACAGTACTCCAGTATTCTGCCTGGAGACTGTAGCTCAGCTTCATGGTGCAGTAGCCTCCTTCCTCTAGCCCCTTGTCCAGCATGGTTCTACCTTTTGGCACCAACCCTTATCTGGGCAATATTTCTCTGAATCAATAATAATAGGAGATCTCTTGTCAGCTGTGTTAACTATATCAAATCACAGTATACTCAGCATGAATAAACTCTAGTATTTTATGGATGCTGATACAAAACTGTGCCAGAGACAAAGCCTTGGTGAGTTGCTGTTACCTGATTTCCCAGAGCAAGCAATACGTATTCCAGAGATACTCAAATAACTGTCCTCATAATCTCTGATATCCTTATATTTCAGTACTGTAGTAACTAATTTCTTAATGTCTCTGCCAGTTACAGTTCATGCTTGCCCATCAAACAAATGGAGAATAGTAGAGTTTGAGTTTCCTACTGGCTTCTCTTTATGTCATCATTCAAATACTACAGAAAGCTATTGAGAAATATGTGTTCAGATGCTCATGTGCAACTTCTGTTGTTTCCTGTGGGATATGTTGCATAGTTATTTGATGGTAGATTGTGTTTAAAAATCATCTGCAAAGCACAGTAGCATATACAAGTCATTTATGCCTTGAAGTGAAGCTTCCTCTGGCATGGCTCCACAGCCTCTGTACGTGTGCAGCAAAAACTGTTGAAAAGGGATTTCTTTCCTTTCAGGTTGGTTTCCAGCTTTGTTTTGGAAGGGCGAAGCATTCAACAGGGGAGTTTTCAGTGCTTCAAAGCTTTCCTGTGCCCAGCAGGTTCTAGCCTCACATGTTCCAGGAGCCTTCATGGTTGTCCTACAGCCATGAGCTCGATGGTAGGCATGGTTAAAGCTTGGAGAGACAATGTTCTGGTGGCAGTCATAAATGCACAGAATATTAGCTTCTGAATGTCTTTAGAAATTCACATTGAAAAGCCTGGGCTGATGGGGAATTAAATCTTGTGCTACCACTTCGTCGTGGCTACAGATGTCTGGCACAGCATATCCAGGGCATGCAGCACAAATGGGCAAATACCTCTCTGCTGTGATGTGACTCAGAATACTTTACATTATACATTTCCATTAATTGGATGCTATTACTACCTGATGTGTAGGTCATTGCTCCTAATTAATTAAGGGCCAGGAAGGTACTTAGTGCTTTACAAGATGCAGAAGAAGACAGATGTCCACTTGGGAAATTAAAATATACCAATTTGAACATTTTATCTAAGACCAGATCATCTATAAAAATCTGATATCTAGACAGATCCTAATAAACCCGACAAAAATCAGAGAAATTAGATCAGCTTAAAGCTAATAAAATGTGATAGAAATGTTCTGAGTTGTCTGCAAAAATGCTTTCGGGCAGAAGGATTAGCATGAAGTATATTTTTACAAGGATTAGGGAGAATATTTTACAAGGTAAACTAGCCCATAAAATTGTTTCTTTTTACTCGAGCCTATAGATGGACTTCTAGTGAAATATGCAACCTGAACAAAAACTTGCAGTTTTTAGCTATTGCAGTAATAGTTTGTTCTTTCCTGATGCACCATACATAAATTTGAAAGTGCTCCTGGAACAACTGAGCTATGCATTCTGGTTCCTTGGAAATAAGACTATACAAATAAATGTTTTAGAACATATATATTAAATATGGGAATTCTGACTGCCCTTCAGTAGTTTGGGTGGGAATGCAGGTTCTGTTTTCAATGACATCATGCTCTGAGGCATATTTCCTATTATCCTTACACATCAGCGCAATAAACTTTATGTCTTAATATACCCCTATAAATTTTCAGCTTATTTGCTTTTAAACAGTTGAAGGTGTTTATATATGGTGATTGTGTTTGAAGACTTTCCTAGATATATTCTCTGATAGAAAGTGCAGGCTGTGTTTGAATTTAGAGTTTATCTACTGTAGAAAATTTCTAAGTACATGAAGCAGCTACAGTAAATTCAAATTTGAAATATATATATATATATATACACACTGAAGTACGTAATGTACAGAGCAAACATTGTAAAATATACTTGACTTAGACCTTTTAACCACATCACTGGGTGCTATAAAAGAAACATTTAGCCTAAGAGCTCAGAAGATGCATGATGAAAGCTGCCCAACAGAAGCCTTTGGAGACTGCCTGAGTAATTAGTCTTGTGGGATGAAACTGGTCATGCAAGGAGGAGGATTTACACTGCTCTCTATTCCCCTCATATAGTGTAGCTGGCCCCTACTGGATCCGCTAAGTCATATATCCAAATTCGCTTAGCAGTGAGAAGAAAACTGGTCCCACCAGCTGCTGAGCAGCCTTGCAGTGGCCTCTCCATCCCAGTACAAATGCATAGAAGAAGCTCATCTTGTTACAATGAGAATTCCACTGTGCTCTGCAGAAGCAGTTTTGGTGGAGACCTCTTTTCCACTTGTTAGCATTGGCTGTTTTGTGATGCCTAGTTTTGCGTTTATTCAAACATCAAAACACAGTTGGGATCTGGAAGCGGGGTCACCATAGGCAGGACTTTGTGTGAAGCAAGTGCTGTGCCCAACTTCTCCTGAAGCTCCTCTGCTAAGAAAGTAGCAAGAGTTTGTATGGCTTTATTTGTGGGTTTGCATCTTTTGTCATGTGTTTTTTTCACAGGGATGCCTTGGCAGCACCTATTTAAACAATGGGTTAAAGATGCACTGTTTGGAAATTGCTTCTCCTTTATTTGAGCATGGTTAGCCCCTCTCCTCAGTTGAAGGCAAAGGGTTTAGAGTTACCAGCTCTTAGGAAGAGTCAACTCTGAGTGTCAGGAAACTGAAACCAGATGCTCTCTGTACAGCACATACAAGGGGTTTTTTTCTTTCCTTTTTCTTTTTAAAGATAGGTTTCTGAGTCTTGCAGTTGTTTTAGGTTAAAATACTATTTGAGAATGGTTTGATCATACAATCAGCAAGCAGATAAATGAATCCCCCAACCAGTGGGCTGTTAATGGTAGGAGTGGAAGGGCTGGTCTGATTGTTACTATTTACTTCCATGCATCTCAAATTGCATCCGCTGATCTTTGGAAGCATTACTTGTGGTTCTTGAAAGCCTTTGAGGAAACAAGAGAAAATTGTAAATCTGGGACCAGTAATTATACGGACAAATTCTGAAACTTAGACCTATGGTATTTTCAGGGCAGAAAGGAAAGGATCATACATGTAAATGCACTTACTGGGCAGCAGCATTTCCAAGTAAAAATTGCACTCTGTAGGGGTGGGGAGGCCTGTTCAGTGCTTAATGGGGACTCATAAGGAAAATTGAGAGACTTTTTACCAGGGCCTCTGGTGACCGGGTAAGGAGGAATGATTTTAAACTGAAAGAGGATGGGTTTAGATTAGATGTAAGAATGAAATTCTTTGTGATGGGGCAGGCGAGAAATAGGAGTATGTTACCCAGAGAAGCTGTGGATGCCCCATCCATGGAAGTGTTCAAGGCCAGGTTGGAAGGGGTTTTGAGCAGCCTGGTCTGTTGAAAGGTGTCCCTGTGCCCAGCAGGGAAAATGGACTAGATGATCTTTGCAAGTCTCTTCATTCAAACCATTCTATGATTCTCAGTAAATGTATGCATCACCTGAATCCTCCTAGAGCCATTAACACAGGCCATGACAGGTCCTGGCCCAGCTGGCAAGTTCAACTGGAGCAGGTTCTGAGCCCACCTGTGACAACTGATTGATTTTATTCACATCTGTCACATGTGTGTTAGAGCTGTTCTATGGAGATTGTAGTGTTGTGTTCAGCATGACTGATGACTCGTACTTTTAAAGAAAAGACTTCTGTTTTGGAGGGGTTAGGCAGAGACTGGTGTGAAATAGGTAGCAATACATTTTCATCGTTCATTGTATCATGCTCCTTTTTTGAAATAAGTGTTCCTGCGTTAGACACTTCTAAAACAAGGAAAACACATTTTATGACTGTATTATGAGTCCATAAAAAGGGGATTTTACACTTCTTTTGCTGACAGACCCTTAAGGAGATAGGCACAGGTAGGTGCTGCTGTCAGGTTCGTGTGAATTACTGGTTAACTATATAAGTTTGGAGTGAAATACAATGAACAGTGAAACATAGAAGTGCACACTGTCTGTCCAGGCAGATTTGATCAGCACAAGTCAGCACTGTGCTGTTAGAGCCAGGGTCATTCCATTCGTTTAGATGAGCCTTGTGTGTTTATTAAAACAAAAACAAAACAACAACAACAACAACAACAAAGCATCAGGAAAAGCTAAACACAAGTGAATATGCTGCAATTACCTTTTCTTCACTGTGGCAACCAAAAGCCAGAATAGATAAATGAATAAGTGCAATCAAATGTGGCTTAGAACATACTGCCTGCTCTGTATTTGTCCTTAACCCTTTATACTGTGTATGTATTTATTTTAGCATGTTCAATTTCCTGCAGGCACCTTTCTTGTGGATTCTATTTTACTCATCTCCCCTTAAAAACCTTACCAAATATTTACCATGTGCCCTTTCTTGCTATGCCTCTGTTTCTCCAAGCTGTTTCTGCCCAGTTGTCATGTGTCTCCCCATTGTCCCCCAGCTCCCTTCTCAGCTGCAGGAGTTATCTGTCTGTGAGCAGAAGCAGCCCCCCCTGCTTGTTGTTTCTGCTGGGTGGCTCCATCTGCATCAGGTACCACTGCCTCTTCATGGCTCCCTGAGGCAGGACACCAGTTCATCCAGCACCATCTCTTCTGCACATGCATTCCCTCCCACTCCCCGAGCTGGAGTGAACATTGAGTATGGAGAGTATCAGCAGGTGCCATCAAGTTAAGCATGTCTTGCTGTGTTTTACTTGCTTCTGAGAAAGCAGTGGGAAACAAAAGAGAAGGAAAAAGTAGTCAAGAAACAAAAGAGGTGATTCCAGGTGAGTTTTGAAAAGAGATAGGAAGTCAATAAGGCAGTGAGTATGTCTTAGATCCCCATTGAGATCTGAAAATCATCTGAGGTTCTTGTTCCTTTATTTTTTCCCTCTTTTTTTCTTCTACATCCTGCTTTGTCATCTGAGACTTTACACAAGAGTATTCAGGCTGTTGTAGCAGCAGCTGTAAGAGAGGAAAACTTGGAGGCTGTGCCTAAGAAGAAAAGAAGAAGGTGGGGGGAGGAGGAGCTATAAGAAGATGAGGAAAGATGTGTAAGGCAAGAAAAATAAAAGGGTTTTTTAAAAACTGTCATGAACATTAATTTGAAGGACACAGAGAAAAAAAACTCACTTTAATCTCAGAGCAATCAAAATGAGCAACACCAACATGAGGATACAAATGGTCCAAATGAAAGTTTAAAAAATTTCAAGAAAAACAGACCAGATAAACACTTGTGATTTATCTCCAGTAGCAGAAGCCAGGAAAATTGTCTATTCCTCATCTATGTGTTTCTTAGCTCCAGACAATCAATAAACTTTCAGTTTCAAGAGTTTTCCCCATCTACTTCTCTCTCTCTCTGGCTTGCATTAGCAGCTGCCTAAGTACAATAAATTGTAGTACTCTATTGAGTGCGCTCAATAGCTTCCCATTTCCATAGAGCTTTTGTCCCACATCTCAGAAGTCCTGGATAAATCACTGGCACAGACAGATAAATATATGAAAATTAAGAATGCAGGAAGTTGTTAAACCCAAATACAAAAACAAAATAAAGAGAAACAGCAAAATAAGAAGACAGTATGGTGATGAGACAGGGAATCACACAGCAAACACACCACCAAGTGAGAGGTAGAATTGGAAGGAAAGGATTTTTTGCACAGGGCTTGATTAATTACTCACCATATTTGCATTTCATTAATTTATGAGTTAAAGCTTATTTACCCCACTGATTTATGGGATCAATTTCATATGGCATTATCATTGCAGTTTATACATGATTCTTCTATTAAGCGCTATAACACCATATAACAGGAAGACAAAAACATTGGCTCTGCCTCGTGCCAAAATTCTGCATAGCTTTAGATGTCTGTGAGCTGTTCTGTACTGCAGTATCTCAGCGAGGAAATCCTTGGCTCTTCGCAGCTCTCCTCTCGCTGTGCTCAAGTCAGCAAGGGGTACATGCAGGTTCAGGCTGCTGACGAAGGGGGCTGGTGCTGCTGCAAAAAGGTGTGGCTGTGCTGGGCAGTGGAGCACGGTTTGGGGCTGCTGCTCTGAGGAGGAGGGTGAGACTGGTTGCCTGCCTGTGACCTCCGAAGGCATATTTTATTCAATTTGAATTCACACATGCTGCAAACGTCCTTTTGACTTGAATATTTCTTTGTGCATGTGATAAATGGTTAATTACAAGGAAGAACTGGTTCTGGCAAGGAAGGAGCTGGAATACTCTGTGTTTGTTTCCACACGGTCATGCTCAGATTCCCCCACGCTGGAAGAAAATTCGCCTCCTTTCTGGCTTCTTCCAGGGGAAGTCCAAAACCAGTCCTTGAAGATGACCTTATAGCACTGAAAACAAGCAACTCGTTGTTGTAGCATGGAGCTGGTGACACAGAGTCTCCTTTTACTATCAGTATAAATGCATTTTTTTCCTTGGGCTGTAATACCCTTATTAGTGCAAGGAAAGCCAGGGAATCAGCACTATCCTAACTCCCTGGGCTTTCTTTCCCATGCTTCAGACTCTCATTTTCTGTAGGATCACCAGTTAAAAGAAAATAATATTTCTTCCCTGGGTTAGAGAAGGGGTAAAATAACCTGGGGCTTGCATACACCTGGTGAGTGTGCATGAGGCATCCCTGCTTTCTGTTGGGCTTCTGCATCTGCCTCATATAGAGGTGGCTACAGGAATTCATTCCCCCTGAAGCTTAGGCAGCTGCAGCAGGTGTTTACATTTGAGGCCAAATTTGACTTGGCCATTTGCAGGATCAGGTAGCGTAAAAGTGTAAGTGACTTTGGGAGTGTCTGGTGTGACCTGTGGCCCTGTGCTGACTGCAGACTGATTCAGCTGGGTGTTGGTCCATAGGGCATCAGTGGGATTAGTGCTCAATGAGACTGTGAAAAAAAAATAAAATCTTAATTTCTGTTCGTTATGAGATCAAACAAAATCACAAAGCAGGTCAAAGAGGAATTCTGCAGGTTCAGATTCCTGACAAGTCAGCTGCTTCCTATTAAATGCACCACTCAGCTGCTTCTCTTGCAGATCAACTACATCTTTGTAACACTTGAGAAAGTGAGGCCTCATTAAAATGAGTGCTTCATTGCTACTGAGAGAATGGAGAAGATGGAAGGATGAATGTAGAGGCCCAAACTGAAAGGGAGGTGTGGCCCAGGAAGGCATGAATGCTGGTCTGCTGCTGCAGTGTTCCTCTTCTCTGTGTGTGCTCCTGCCTGCATTAGTGGGGCTGGAATGTGAATGTGCAACCCTCTTACTTAAGATGATAATATGAACACTTGTCTTCATAATAAAAAATAGGATTTGAAGAGACCTTTCTGGCATAAGCTAACCTTGTCTCATAGTGTTTTATAATCTGTAATTGCTGGCAGTGAATGTTGTCAAATGAGGTCTCTCCTCAGCAGCTGTTTTTATTGACTTTGTTTTAAAAGTTGCTTGGCACTGTAAAATCTTGAATGTATTTTCACTTAAAAGAAATTTTATTCTGATTCCTAAGACCAGCCAAAATACCTATCGTTGGACTTTGGCAGAATCCATTTGTAAAAGATTTTCAAAATCAAAACACTGCCAGGTCTGACTGGAATGAACCAGGGAATTCATCAGCGTCTCTGCTTCGAAGAGTGCATATAGATCTGCAAAGTGCTACTCTTCTGTTTTGTTTACCTGCTGATGTTGCAGAGACAGCACATTATTGGAAGTTCTGGAGTGAAATAGCAAAATTTGTAAGTATGCATTTCCTGAGTCTCATTACCTGTTGTTAATGCTCCTTTGAGTGACTCCTAGTTGAAAAATTAAGACTCACGTGGCTCCCTCTTGCTCTGAATTTGGATATGGATCAGAATATTAAATACTTTGGAGTTCAGGTGTGCGTGGATGAAAGGTTTTGATTCAGACTACTAATAGTGTTATTAATTTAGCTTGAAGCTAATAACATAATTATTAATATGAACTCTGAATTTGCTAGCTGTTTGCCTCTCTTAAACTTTTGACACAATCCTGCCAATTTTGCACCAAGTTTGTGAGAGTCCTTGTCATGGGCATGCTGGGATGCTGGTGGATACAGAACCTACTGTAAAAGGCAGTTGTGTTCCTCAGCTGTTAATTCAACTGCAATGCCTGGAGAAACCTTTTCTAAGGTGGGACAAGAAAACATCTCTGTTTGGGTTGGTGATATGCAGCAATACTCTATTACTGTAATTGCCAGGGATATTAGAGCTGGATGAGATACCCTGTTTAATCCCCTCCCCTTTGAAGCCTGAGAGACATGAGAAAGATTTGGTGATCTTTGGTAAACGATTGGTGGTACAGGTTCCCAAAACTCATCTTTTTAATTTGTGTGAAGGTTGATAGTGATGACTTTGTAAGCAAAAGTCAAAAAATGTCCTTAAAATTCCACTTGGATCATCTTTCTCATGCAACACTTCCTCATCCTTTCAAACACATCCCTTTTCCCTTGAGCTTCCAGCTAACCAGGCTGTGTGATACCATAGTGTCCACATGGGTTAATAGGCTATCTCAGGCTGTGAGTTATCTGAGCTCTTTTTGCAGCTGATATCTCAGATCTTCTGAAAGATGAGTCTCCACAGTGATGGGAACATCTTTTTGCTCGTGCCCCTTTCCCAGGGGAACCATGCAGTGCATACTCTCCTCTTCCAGACACTGCTGGCCTCTGCTGATGATGTAGGCACAAGATAGAGATTTTCTCTTCTTTGGACCAAAGTACAACTCATTCTTGACAGATGAAACCATGGCATAGGTATATTGGGTTTGCATAGCAAGGGTTCGGTAGTGGGGGTACAAAGGTGCCTTCTGTGAGAAGCTGCCAGGAGCTTCCCCCATGTCCAACAGAGACAATGCCAGCTGGCTCCAGGACAGACCTGGACTGGTCAGGGCCAAGCCCCTCAGAAACAATGGTAGAGCCCTGGGACAACAGATTTAAGGGGGAAAAACTACTGTGCAACAGAAGCCAGGAGAGAGGAGTAAAAAACTGTGAGACAAACAACCCTACAGACACCAAAGTCAGTGAAGGAAGATGGGGAGGGAGGAGGTGCTCCAGGCACCAGAGCTGAGATTCCTCTGCAGCCCCTGGTGCAGGCCATGGTGAGGCAGCTGTACCCCTGCAGCCCATGGAGAACCATGGTGGAGCAGGGATCCACCTGCAGCCCCTGGAGGACCCAACACCAAGGGAGGATTCGACCCTGTGGGAAGCTCACACTGGAGCAGGCTCCTGGCAGGACCTGTGGCTCTGTGGAGGGAGGTGCCACACCCGAGCAGGTTTGCTGGCAGGATTGGTGACCCTGTGGGGGACCCACACTGGAGCAGTCTGTTCCTGAAGGACTGCACCTTGTGGAAGAGCCCTATTCTGGAAAAGTTCATTAAGAACTTCAGCCCGTGGGAAGGAATCACTTTGGAGAAGACCAAGAAGGACCGTGTCACATGTGACAGACAGAACATGTGCTGGAGCAGGGGAAGAGTGACAAGGAGGGAGTGGCAGAGACAATGTGTGATGAACTGACTGCAGCTCCTATTCCCCACTTCTCTGCACTACTTGCAGTGAGAAAGTAAAGAACTTGGGAGTAAAGTTGAGCCCAGGAAAAAGGGAGGGTGTGGGGAAAGGTTTTTTTACAGTTTGGTTTCAGTTCTCATTATGCTGCTCTGATTTTGATTGGCAACAAATTAAAATAATTTCCTTAAGTTGCAGCTGTTTTACTTGTGACAGTAATTGATGAGTGATCTCTCCCTGTCCTTATCTCAACCTCTGATCTTTTCATCATATTTTTCTCATACTGTTTAGCTGAGGAAGAGAGTGACAGAGTGGTTTGGTGGGCACCAGAACTTATTCTTGGTATAAGAAACCCTGGTTTTCAGTAACCTGAATTTGTGTTTCCGTGTGTCTTCCATTTGTTTTCCCAGGGACTGCAGGAAAACACCAACAGAATGCACAGGGACTGAGGGCATAACATTTATTATTTCCTTGGCAAATCCATCATTTTCAACCACTCCTTGTAAAAGAAGTTCTGTGTCAATATTACTACTACATATATTAAAAAAGAGAAATCTTATATTATTGAAAATTACTCAAAAAGAAAAGAAAACACTTGAAAATTTGTTTTGTGAAAACAAGCAAAACTTTTGTCTTCTACGTCAGGAATAAAACGGTATTAAAATATGTGTCCATTTTTTACCACTCTACAGGCAGTTTGACCTGATGGGATTGTTTGTCCCATGTGAAGATGGCCTATATATCTTAGCAAATTGTGTTTTGAGGAGAAGTGAAAGAGAAGGAAAATGGCTCCTTTCGAGCAGTACGGGCTATCACAACATCTAATGAAGTGGATATTGGTTTCTCATTTTCCACAGCATGACCTCTCACGGTTTTCTGACTCACAGGTCCCATCTGCTAACAGCAAACTGTCACAACTACAGCGATGGACACCATCACAGTGATCACTGTTCTTACTGGTTCTACCAATTTTGGATGTGTGCCATAATATACCAAAAAAGTTGTTCCTCTCTGTCAAAAATCTTTCTGGTATATTGCCATGCTCTTGGGAAATGGGCTTGAATCCTGCAGAGTGTTGTTTCAGGTGATTCATTCTCTGAACCAGTGAGCTCCATCGCTCATTTGTTTTAGGAAATAGTAGTAAAAGTTGTAACTGGGGAAGAGTTTACATTTGCCTACAGTTCTTGCAGAAGTAGAGGCTTTGAAATCCAGACTGAAAATCTGCTCATCTCCTGCTTCTTATGCTTCCTCCAGTTTCTGTTCTGACTTCCTTTGAGCTTAGAACTGAAAGCTGAATTCTTTCCAACTTCTGGAACACTTAATAAAAGCTAAAAAATGACTCAAAATGAGAGAGAACTTTCATTCATCTTTCCACAAATAACTGTGCAATTTGAGTGCTTTCTTTGGATTTTACCCTTTTTTTGTTGCAGTTTTAAGTGGTTTTGGGTTTTTTTTTTCCATTTTAAGTGTCTTTTGCATCTTTTGGAGTCCCTCTGATTAGGGGAAAGTTTGCTGGGAGAACCACAGTTCTCTGCATCACTTGCTGTTAAAGTGTATCAGTATCTGCCTTTCTTGGCAGAAGTGCTTGTTTCTAGACCAGAATTTCAAGTAAAAAAAAATTGCCTGGATGAGAGGACATAACAGGGTTTAATTAAGTATATATGTGGTTAATGAATAAATACTCTGCCAAAACATCACAGAAGCTAAACTGGTGAGATTATTCCTTCACTGAAGATTTTCTTGTCTGTTGTTTTTGGGAATAACATTTGTTTTAGGTCTCAGTTATTTCAGTTTCAGGCAAAATTTGGTATTCTTTTACTTCAACTGAAGCAAATGTAGGAAATTAATTAGCATAAAGCTAAGGATATATCGAAGGCTAGAGTGACTGGGGATGGCTGAAAAGTTGAAGGTTCTTGTATACAAGCACAGCAGATGATTTTACAGTGAAGGAGAACACCTGCCAAATCCATGTCAGCTAGTGCTAATTCTTAGTGTTGTTTATAACAATGTGAAGTCAATTTGAAGCTCACTTTGTGCTTGTAGATTATAGGTGCTCCTTTTTACTGCATGCCTTTTGAAGAATTGGGTGTTATTTAAGTTTATTAGTCTTGCAAGAGTAGAAATATATAAAGTTATGGGTATTAACTTTAAAATTGATCTCTGTGGGGCAGAGCTCTGGTAGTTGTGTGATTCCAGCACAGTGTCACTTTATGGCAGTTCCCTTGCATGAAGTGTTCCCCTGGGTGCCCTGTGTTTCCTGCACATAACTTCTAGAGTTTCGTATTTCTTGTAGGAAGCAGCAGGGGGGACAAGAGGCAGGACGGAGACACGACTTTGAGAGAGACAAAAAATTATGTGGTCAAATGCTTTGTTGGTCTTCTTTTACCCTGAGTCTGCTAAGGGCTTAAAACTAAGTGCAAATTGAGGGTGGAGGGTGTATGACAGCTCTAAGGACCAGGGCATGACTTAAAGTAAGCCACCTAGATCTATGTGTAAATACAGTATGTGATTAAGCCATTGGAAATACATTTCCAGTGCAGAACATCATAGATTCCATGCTC
Source organism: Erpornis zantholeuca (assembly GCA_013400515.1). NCBI lineage: Eukaryota > Metazoa > Chordata > Aves > Passeriformes > Timaliidae > Erpornis > Erpornis zantholeuca. The sequence goes on along the minus strand of VZTN01031484.1, from coordinate 61,875 downwards.
CAGCCTATGCTTCTTGCTCCTTTTCTCTTGTGTTTCTGTGGCTTGCTCATTTAAAGCAGAAGTTTTTCACAGCAGGAAACTGCTTCTTGATCCATTCCCAGAGCATCTGATTCAGTACAGCATCTGTGTTAATAGCAGCACTGTCATTCTAATCACACCAGCTGGTCATAGAAGAATTCTTCAGCTACTTCTTCTCAGTCAAGTTAAGATCAGGTGAAAATTACCTGTGGTTGTAGTTCATCTCATTTCATTCTATTTGCTTTTTTTATCTTCTTTAGCCTGCTATTTGAGAAGTGAATGAGAGTTTAATTCTGAATCTCTTCATAGTGTATTTAATTTTTGTTTACTATTTGCTTTAAAGGGTGGATGGAAAGTGAAACTAGTAAGTACAGAGAATGATGAACTGTTACCTTCCACAGAGATCTGAGCTAATCTGATGGGAGTTGGCAAGAAACAGGAGTGGCAGGGAGTAAATAACAAAAACAAACAAATAAAGATAAGGCACAATTAATGGAGAATGCATGTAGTTCTGAATAATTTAAGTCAAAAATTTTGTAAGTAAACAAGGAAGAAAATAGTAGGGAAGAAGTATTACCCATTTTTATACAAAGAATTAATTACTCCTCTCAGAGTCTGGTTTAGAAATGCAAAATGTACTTTTTCTTAAGTCTTGGCTCTGGCATGAACCAGCAAGACTGTTCGTTCTTCTGGGACAAAGGCAGGAGTATTGTAAATGCAGCCTTTGTGCCCTGGGTGCCACCAATGGACAAAATGGGATTTTTCAATCCACTGAAATACATGAATGTGGAAGTGAACTGAGAACAGAAATTAAGGTAAAATGAATTACTTTCCATTCATTTAAGGCATATTTTGTAAGTAGAGCTATTTATGGGGGTTTCTTTGACTGAGAGCAGAGATTATAATAATCTAAAAATAATTCCCTTGTGAGAAAAGCAGGAACAAATGAATCTCAAATCTGCATTTGATCCTTGTGCAATAGATAATAGAATAATAAAACTGGTTTGAAACAACACCACAGTAGTGTGTCGACCTGGTGTTTTATTTCACTGCAGATAACTGTAAGGGATAATATTTGAAATTAGATGACAAACACTACCACATATCATTTAGCAGTGGAAAAGTAAGGTGGGATCAAAGCTTGTTTGGAAAATTGAAGGCCTTGGGAACAGTAAGAAAAGAAGAGAGGAATTCAGAAGAATTCTGGGTTCCTTAGAGTGGGTCAACTGTTGTCATAAAGAGATCCAACACTTCATTACATTGCAAAGCATGTACTAAAGCCTGTGTGTCTGGAGAATAGGTTATAATTCTTAGCCTTTTCTTGGTCGCTGTCATAGGAACTCAATCTACCATTAGAAAGTCCAGCTTGTGCTGCCAGTGATGTACTCTCTTGTCTTTGGCATCATTTTATAGCTAGCTACTCAATTTCGTACATGATAGGAGCTTCAGCAAAACAAGATTGAAGGTAGCCTTTTATTTATTCCTCTTTACTATCCTGAGCTACCTTTTGTAGGTTTTTGGGGATTTAGAAGTTCAGTTCATTCTACTTTTAGGACAGTTGTTCTCACCATTGCACATGCATTTTCTCCATATAGGAGCAAAACATACTCAAGTACTGGAGGTTTGGCGTTGTCTTTCCACATTGGAAGTGCTGAGGTTGTTTGGGAAGCTCACAGAGGACTTGTGCTCACAACAAAGTCCATGTCCTTCCTTCCCTGTTCAAACTTTTGCAACCAGGTTGTTAACATTTAGTTATCCAGTACAAATGATGATTCAGCCATTCTCTTTCACATCCCACCAGAGTCTCTTGCTCTTGCCAAAACAGAAGTAAAAGGTGGCACAGGAGCAAGGTTCCTTTATTGTTATTTTTTTAAGTTTTATTTTTTCAGTTTCTGGTTTGGGCATTTCATGCTCTTTTCCTCCTCCTATGAGACTTTTGTGTGTTAGATTGGTTTGTTAAATGTTTCCCTTGTCTTTTCTGTGTTTTTGTTGTTTCCTTTCTATTTAGACTTCCAGAGATTTTCAGATTTAACTTGAGATTGCCTGTAAATTTACAGGTTCTTTCCTCATCAGATTAAAGAATCCTATGTCTGACTTTGAAAATGAAAATATGGTGGATTATATTTGATCTTCCTCCAAACAGTATTCATCTTTTCCCCCTAAAATCAGTGTGTCCAAGCATGCTACCTTTTGTTTTCTACTCTCAGAACTAAACACCTTGAGAAAACATTGACAAAATGTTGTGGCCTTAGAAAGCCAGATGAGACTCCTCATTCAACTCTTCAGATTAGAATTAGACCCCTGCTTACAAGTTTCAGAAGGTCTTTGTCTAATTCCAAACAGCCAGGCAATCTGCTTGGGAAGTAACAATTCTGACGGGGATTAGAAAGAGAAGGTAACAGAATCATAATCCCAAAAATTTTTAAGTGATGTTCTTAAGGAAGATTTTAAACTATTAAATTGCAGTGCTCTAGTGAATGGATGTGTTGGACCTTAAAGCATGCCTGCAGCCAAAGGCAATGTTGCTTATTTAGGGGTCTGCCATCTTCTGGCTTCCCATTGATGAAGGGTTAGTGTAACGCTGTCTCAAAAAACATCAGCAGCTAGATCCAGACTTGCTTGTACTCAGTGGAAGGTTTTTTCCTTTCTGGGGAAAACCCCACAATACCAAATGTTTCAAACACTTGTATGCAAATTTCCCCTCATATCTTGAGGAGGAGGAGCTGCCTCAAACACTGGGACTCTCCAAATGATTTTCAAAATTTCTGCAGTAAATAATTGACACAGTATGATGCTGTCTGGACAAGCATACCACATTTTGTCACTCCATGTTGTTTCAAATTGGCTGTTCTCATTGTGCTTTAGCACAGGATTGATTATCTAATTGGTTATATGATAATCATTTAGACATATGACCTCGTTAAATCCTTCCCCAACAGATTAAATTGCTAGGCAATTAACAGGATTTGAAGCTTTCCATAATCTTCATGCTGTCTACACCTGCACAAGGACAAGTGTATTTAAGTCATGAAAGAGAAAAACTTCCACATTTCTCGGTTTTGTGTAGAATGCATTTTTTTATGTGTTTCATGTTATTATTTTCTTTCCCTTTTTAGGTATCACATAGAAATGGCTTTATGGATCCGGACACTGACCATTTTGAGCTGTTTTTCTGTCACCTTATCCAGAAATGAGGAACTGAAATTTTTTCAGAGTGCTACAGAGCTAAATCATCTAACGGTGGATAATGACACTGGGATAATCTATTTGGGAGTGGTAAATGCGCTGTATCAGCTTACAGAAAACCTGGAAGTAATAAGATCTGTGGAAACAGGTCCAAGGAAGGACAACAAAAAATGCACACCTCCCATTGATGAAAATCAATGTAAAGAGGCCGTACTGACTGACAATTATAACAAATTACTGTTGCTGAACAAGGCAGATAATACAACTGTGGTATGTGGAAGCCTTTTTAAGGGAATCTGTGCCATCAGAGATCTACAAAACATTAGCGACGAGAAGTATTATGTAGACAGTAGTGGAGAAAAGTCCTTTGTAGCAAGCAACGATGAGAATGTATCAACTGTGGGACTGATCACTTCCTTGAATAATGACCAAGTGCTGTTTGTTGGGAAAGGGAATGGACCAAATGACAATGGGATCATAATCAGCACTCGGCAACTTTACGCAAGGGATGGGAAAGACATTTTTGAAATGTATACAGACTCAGCAGCTGTTAAGTCAGCTTATCACTCATCAAGCACACAACAATTTGTGGCAGTTTTTGAGGATAAAAATTATGTTTATTTTATTTTTAATCAACAAGAGAAACAGCCTGTCAACAACCGCACACTGATCGCACGTCTGTGCAAAGATGATGCCCATTATTATTCCTACTTTGAAATGGACTTGGGTTGCAAAGATGATGACGGTGCCTATGACCACTGTCATTCTGCTTATGTCACTACCCCTGGAAAAGAACTGGCTGAGAGCATGGCTCAGCAGGGACAACCTGCAGATACTCCCTCGGATGACAAAGTTCTTCTTGCACTCTTCAGCAAAGTAAACAAAGATGATGGCTCTCTAAAATCTGCCATGTGTGTGTTTTCCTTGCGGCACATCAATGAAAAGATGGAAAAAAACCGGAATGATTGCTACACTAAAAAGAATACCAGCTCATTTTACAAACTTTTTTCAGCAGAAAACCCGTGTGCATTACATGGACTGGTAATATGAATAATATAAATATTAGTTTTATAATCTGTGTTAGAGTTTGTGGAAAATATACAACTCTGTGTTTAAAGGTGGCTTTGAGCTAAACTGTATTGAGATGACTGAAAACTTAATAGATGGATTCACTATAGAAATGGAATGTGGTTGAGGGGGTTGTGGAACAGGTCAAGTAAGAAATGACAAAATTTTGAGTTTTTAAAAAAGGATTTGATGTTTTCTCAAAGATAAGTGTTGCTTTGCTAAATGCATTTCTTATAAAGGGTTCCTTCTAGAATAGGAGTTACGAAGTCAAATGCAGGGATTTTTTAAGCCTGTGATCAGCTTCTGGATGATAACTGTAGACAATTGTAGCTTTAGTCAATGTATTTACAATGCTCTTAAATGGTATTAAGAATCTTTTTGGAAGTATCTGTAACTCAGCATTTTTTCTCACTTGTAATTGTATTTTCAGACAACTGAAATACCCAGATTTCTTGTATTCAGGTGGTGTTCATATTTTGCTGTGGCTCAAAATACTTGCACAGCATGATAGCCATCTTTTTATGGCTTGTCATTACCTTGGCTATAAGGTTTCTGGAAGGTACTGTTACACCCGTTCAGATACTGCTCTTCAACCTATGACTGTCTCTGAGAGGCAATTTTTAACATATCTGTTTGCTTTATGATTGTTTTGCCCACATCACTCTATTCCCAAGCCCCACTTATGCATGCCACTCATTACTGCAGCCAAACCTAAACTGGGCTGAGAAATTGAATCATCTTAAAAATAACTCAGGCAGCTTTTAGGAGGATATCTTACTTTCCCAGCCTGAGCAAGGCACACACTTGCTTAAACAGCTGTTTGAGCACAACTTGAGAAGTGGTGTGCTATAGTCCAGGGACAGGAGAAGAGATGGGGCATGGGAATACCTTTTTTTGGTATTGACCCATAATCCTTCATCTTGTGAGACTGTCTCCATCTCCCACACAGTAAGTCACTAGTGCTGACAAGCCAAAATAACACATCTTTATTCAAACCAGTGTTACTTGCTGCAGTACCCTTCTTATGTGGTGAGCATCAAACACAGAAATCCTGACTGTGACGAGTGGCCGTGGCTTCTGAAAAAAAGAGGTGTGGATTTCAGATCAGAAAGACAGTCTTGTTACCAAATATAGCAGGAAAGGCAAGGTGTGAATGAACTTCCTTCTGGTGGCTCTTGCTGCAGCTCAGGATTAAAGCGTAGTGAAGAGGGAATGTGTTGAAGTTCATGAGACAGTTGCCAGGGAGTTGCTTTTCTATGGATTGCAGCAAAGTAAGAAACAAAACAGCAATAAAAAAACAGTCTTCAAGGCAAAACTGGTTAAACCAGTCTCTATGACGTGTTCATTTTAGTTAAACCAACTGGTTAATTTTTAAACTGCTGCTATGAAAGCTGCTAGTTAATCCAACTGGTTAATTTTTAAACTGCTTCTATTTCTATGAAATAGAAACAAAAAAATTCTCTCCCTGTGTCTCCTGGAAAGTGAAAGCATGGAAGCAGTTCTCAATTAACAGGCTGCTGTCTGATTACAGCCTGTTGGCTGGGGGCAAATGCCCAGACAATCCATTCCTCTCTTTCTACTCTTCAGTGTCTGAGGAGTATTATATTGTCTGGTAATAGGGCTGCACTTCATTCTTACCTAGGAATTAGTGATCTGAATGTTTAACATCACTCTGTATTGCTATTCCTTATTAGAATGCAAGCAAAAATTTCCCCTGTGGCTCCGAACACTTGCCGTACCTTTTGGGAAGTAGGAATGGTGTCGTAGAGAAGCCGGTGCTGCAAAAGGAAGGGATGAACCTCACGGCTGTCACTGTGGCTGTGGAGAACGGGCACACCGTGGCCTTTCTGGGAACATCGGATGGTAAAATTCTTAAGGTAACCAACTGGATTAAAAGGCTGGAAGGTATTTAAAAGGCTATGAACTGTAGTGATAGCATACAGCTACTCTAAAAGTAAATGGGATTTGTAAGATGTTGTACTAGGAGCAAATTCTCTTGGAGCTTGGTATTTTTCATCTCAAAGAAAGAACATATTATTTCTGATGTACCCTAGATATCTGATGCACAGATTGAATTAGCATTGCCTGAATGACACTTTTCCCAAAGGATTACATATCTACCGAGAGCTTTATATAAACAGCCTTAGGTAATCTAACAACTGCTTTAGCCTTATCTCTATTCAAGCTCATACTGGTTTAAGAGCAACTTTTCATTTTGTAGTCATTCTGGCCGCTCAGTGAATAGAGGTGGCAATACAAAGACAAGCTGAAGCTCTGATAAATTCTGGTTGTGTGATGCTCAAGGCTTGACATGTTTATGGTGTTAAAATATCAAGGCTGCAACACCAAACACCTTCTTTTGCTTGAAGGAGATAATGGCCGTGTCCAACCTCAGACCTAATACTGCCAAATGTCACCAAACTGCATGGGAAGTCATGTGGGTGTGGTGCTTAGAGACATGATTTAGTGGTGAACAGTGATGCTAGTTTAGTGGTTGGACTCGATGATCTTGGGAGTATTTTCCAACCTTAGTGATTCTATGATTCTATGTCCCTAAGTGACACATCTCTATATCTTCTAAATATCTCCAGGGATGGTGACTTAACCAGTTGCCTGGGCAGCCTCTTCCAATGCTTGACATACCTTCCTGTGAAGAAATATTTCCCAATATCTAATCCAAACCTTCCCTGGCACAATTCAAGGCCTTTTCCTCTCTCCCTCTTGCTTGCTAATTGTGAGAAGATACCAACCCCCTTTCAGGTGGTTGTAGAGAGCATTAAGGTCTCCCCGAGCCTCTTTTTCTCCAGACTGAACACCCTCAGCCACTCATCAGACTTGTGCGCCAGACCCTTCACCAGCTCCATTGCCCTTCTCTATACCCCATAGCACCTCAAGGTCTATCTAAAAGATTCAGATTGTCCTTAGTCCTCCTTTTGTTCTTAATATATTTTTAGAAACATTTTTATTGTCTTCTACAGCAGTAGCCAGATAAAATTATATTTGTGGGGGAAAAAAGCAACATTAACCACCTTTTTTTTTTCTTCCACAAAATAGGTGTTCCTGTCATCCACTGCAACTGAGTACAGCTCTCTTACTATTGAGCTAAACAAACCCATAAAGAAGGACCTGGTCCTTGACCAAAGCCAGGAAAATCTGTACGTGATGACCACAGACAAGGTAACATGTCCTGCTTGTGTTAAGGACCTGGCCCTCTTTCGCTTTCTCTGCAATTTTACCTGAGCTTTATACATTTTCCAGTTGTTCCTGGAGATTGCCCTGTTTGGTGGGACTACCCCTACTCTGTGTGTATGAAGACCTTTCTCAAGTCTAAGCTGATGGACTTGTTTGTTGTGACTTGGAGGACTGTAATATCCATGATGCTTAGCGATTGGGAATGGGCAGTGAGTGTGACAGCAGGAGCTGTCATACAGGGTCTGTGACAGGGATGAAGTGGAGATGTTTGGCACCAGCACACCTCAGGATCAGGCAGCCCTAGGGCTCACTGTGGGGTGCCTGGGGTACTGGTGGATTCTGCAGCTGCCATCAGTTCTTTTTAAGGGCACTTCAGGAGTTAGGATGCTGGTGGCTGACGTACTCGCACTGACACACCTGTAAAGCCACCAGTAGTATTTGTGGGTATTACTGACAAAAATTAAGCAATGAAGAGAATTACATATTTGAGAAACACTTTCATTCAAGTGCAGCAGGAAAAGTCCAACTTCACTAGGGAAGGCACAGGCGGTCTCTTCTAGGTTCCCCTTCTTTTTGCTGTGAGGTGAAAGCATAATGGGAGTCTGTAAAAAAAAGGGAGGAAAAGAAGCAAGTAGGAAATGAGAGGGATGCCAGGTTTCTCCTTCACTCCCGGGGCAACCCTCTTCTGACACTTTTCTTTGTGGAGGCTGGAGCTGCCAGCCTCAAACACTTGGTTCAGCAGCTCTCCAGGACAAGGTGGGTGACAGGCTGTGACCATCTGCAGCCCTGTCAGTGACATGGAATGCAACATGGGAAATGCTCCTCACCAGTAACACAGGGAGAATGAGTGGGCTGTGAAAGGAGAGTATTTGGAAAAACAGTGCAAGAAGAATATTTTCTGACTGTTTTATAAAAGGATTAATATAAATTCCTGCTGCAGGAATGTTATAGTCTAGCTGAAGATTTTTAGGCTAGAAACAACATTGGGAAAAATGCCAGAAGAACAACTGATAAAGCATTTAATGATATGACCGTGTGAGAGAGAGGTTACTTTTTTTATTGTTTTCGAGTAGTTGATAATTCTCATTTGGCTTCTGTTCAGGTTTGAAACACAACTCCAAGCTTCAACATTGTCCACAAAACTCTGGGTGGCCTGGCATCCCATTTGACAAGCTGGAACATTATGTAAAAGCCCTGAGGTCCTCACCAGGGTACTGTGTGTCCTGCTGAGCAGTGTAAGGGATAGCAACTGAGCAATGTAAGGGATAGGGGCAACCTTGAAGGAAGACAAGCTTTTTGGTGACAGCCAGCTTGAAATGGTAGCATTTAGAAAGATGACAGACAACTTTTTTCAGAGAAAACCTGCAAAAAAAAATCATTCAATCACTACAAAGCATTTAAATTTAGAATGCAGCAAATTTCTGCTGAAGAAAGGATTTTACTTAAATCTTTTCCAAGTAGCTCTCATAGACACTGCAGTTTCTGAATAATGTGAATAATAGTTTTCTTTTACAAAACCTGTTTAGCTTAAATATGAATAGCTAAAGTTGGGAGCTCTGTAATGGCATTACATTACTGTCATCTCCAGGAGTTAATTACAGTGAGCAGTCCCACCCACTTTTAGAAGCAGATAGACAGGAGGAGAATGGAGGTCTTTGGAGCTGGTAGAAACAAAATGACATAAGCGAGGGGAGAAGAATAGATGATGAAATGTACTTCTGGGTTAGGCATGGCTGCGGGCTGTGGGAATAGAGGTATCAGAACCCTGATTCATGCATTTAAATGGTTAAAGGTAAACAATAAAGGACAGCTGGCTGCACTGATAGGCATGCATGCTGCTGAGCTACCTGGCAGATGCAGACTGCCTCAGCAGTTAGAAATAAATTGCTTGGGCTCTGTAAGCACTTGTACAAAGTGAAAGTGGTGATGTGGTAGGTGATAGCTTCTTTAAAAAGAAATCAGATCAAGAGAAATACAGGGAAGAACAATACAGAGGTGAAGATCCAAATTGAGAATCAAGCCCTTCCTTTCCTGTTTCACCCTTTCCCTCTCTTTTCTCCCAGCTTCTGCTGTGGTGCTAACAGCAGTGGGGGGTTTTGAGCAAATGCTTTCAACAATCAGTCCCTCTGCTCCTAAAGCTTGGACAGAGAGCAGGAGAAACCCCTTGTGTCTTCTTGTGGGACTTGGAAAGGAGCTTAGCATCCCTATGCTGCTCATGCTGGTTCATTACAAGTGTACAGCACTGGTAGGATCCCAGATTCCTTAAGGTTCTTACCATACTCGGAGGTAAGCAGAAGACTGTGGCAGTCACTTACCATGATCAAGCTTGTTTGCTTGTTTTATTTTTTAACATTTTTTGATTTAGAGTGCCAACTAGAAAAGCTCTAAAATTAGGTTCTTTGCATTTTGAAATTGGCTGTTAAAGGAGCTGGTTTTTTGGGTTTGTTTTTTTTTTTTCATTAAGGTCACACAAAATTTGCAGAGACTGCAATCTCCAGCGCTTGTTTATGCCTGCCAGTATTGTGAAAGAAATATTTTGTCATTAAAAAGAGAGTCATTTACTGGATATTAAATTACTTATGGGTATCAGTTAGTGACAGAGTGCCAGTAACTCAGCTCCAGTTAGCTAAAAAGGAGGGAATGCTGAAAAGGTAAAACCTTGTATTAATAAATGCAAAAAAACTGCACAATATTGACATTTTCCTTAACTGAGTAATTTTCTTTAACTCTCCAAATGTAAAGAAAAGGTCAAACTCAGACTGTCAAAGTAACTTTGTAATTGCCATTGTTTAAAATGAGACCAGAAGAAAGCCTACATTTCAGAGTTGCTGTTTCTACACTTTTTGTACTGTTTAAAAGTAAAATGTAGTCATAAACTGGAAGATGTATGTCCTGTTTTTCTCTTGCATCATTGCAGCAGCACAGCTAAAAGGAATGGCTCTTCTTTCTGTGTGCCAAAGAAAAAGTTGTTTATTCTCCACACCAAAGGAAATCAAAACCAGAAGCTATATATTTACTGGGGGAATGAGACATGAGAACTCATGATGTTCTTTTCCCTGCTGCTTTCTGTCATAATTATTTCCATTTTATTTTGTGAATGTATTCCATGGTGGAAGGTTATGCATGGAGAAGTGCAGAAACCAAAAGCGCCCTGGCTCTCTCACCCTTGCTGACTTTCTGAAATGCCTTCTGGCTGGAAGTGCATTTCCAAACAATTTCACCTCCATGGTAGTGATAGGGAGGGGAGAATATTTGGTTTAAAAAATGGTCTAGCTAGTACCAAGTTAGCCTTTAGAAAGTATCCATCCTGCAGTAGCTGTTTCTTGAATTCAGAGCATCGTTGATGCAGTTTCTGTCCTGAGGTGCAGATTTCCACATGTGATATAACTGGAGGAACTGAAAAGCTCAATTTTTGTAAGAATTGCTCATAATTCTTGATTATAACAATGTCCTACATTACTTTGAAGACCGATTAGATAATATTGGAGTGGGAAAAAAAGCAGGAAAAAGTTTGTGAATTTAGACTCTGTTAAAGGGGAAAAGAACAGACTGGTTTTATATGTATTTTGTTAAAATCAGGCTGAGCTCTGAGTATAATAATACAGCGTCAAGTCTTCTGCTGCCACAGGCAATGACACTGTACAGCTAAGTCCACAAACGTTTCCATCTCCTTATGAGTTTCCATCTCCTTGTGCATTCTTCAGTTGTTAGGTTTGCCTTGCTTTTTGTTTTCCAGGTGTACCGATTGCCTGTGCAGGACTGCCACAAGTACTCGGACTGTGAGAAGTGTGCCCAGGCGAGGGATCCGTACTGTGGCTGGTGCGTGAGGGAGGGCAGGTGAGTGAGTGCTGCCAGGTCTGCTCGGCTGCAGGCAGTGCAACTGCTCAGGTGTGGACATGTGCTGCGGGTGACTGCTTGGCACAGCGATCCCAGCTCTTCGTACTCAGCCTTACAGTCCTGATTGTCATTTAATTTTATCACCCAGACATTCATATTCATATTCTGTGCACTCAAAATGTCCCCGTTGACTTCTTCGGATTTGATTGGTTTGGGAAAAGATATACTTTTCTGCTGGTACTGAGAATGATTATACATCTTCTAAGTGTATGTTTTATCACTCTTTGAACTGTACAGTCACGTGTTCTCCCAGAAAATAAAAAAAATGTTCCCTATTTAAAATTTAGAAACTATAGCATATATTTTAAGTACATCAGGAAAGTGTAAAAAAGAACATAAAAGAAAAAACCTGGTTTTTTGTAAAATAGAGTGTATATCTCAGTGCTGGTTTTATATAAACATCATCTATCAAGACATGTACCTACAGGGAACCCTCACCTACCTACAGGAGAGCAGAAAGTGACATTTTGCTGACTATCTGCAAAGGTTCACAGAATGAATATTCAAGCACATGTAAACTAGGACAGCACTGAACAGCCCTGGAATGTCTCTTCTTTACACTCTGCATTGATTGGAGTGCCGAGAGGGAAGAGCAGTCCTGCAGTTCTCTTTTTGACTACTAAGTTAATTAACCCCTTGGCATGAGTGGTTGGGAATTCATGATTCTAACTTCTTGCTGTTGGAACAAAGGGGCTGTTTAATTATAATATGCAGATGAATTTCAGGCTTCTAGTTTCCTGCCTGAAAATGTGAACTATCGCATTAGGTTACCTATCAGCCTGATGTAGCATAATATGAGCACTGCAGAGAAACTTCTGTGGTGTGTGCAGGTTTATGTAATATACTGTAACTCTTTCAGCCTGGGGTTTCAGTTGCTGTGGATGAAACCTGAGAATTTGGAATGTAACCTCAAACTCCTCTTGGGCTGCCAGGAGTTGAAGGTCTTGGCATATATCATAAAACAGGCAATTTTCCTTAGATTTCCCTTCAGGTTTCTGATATGACCACTGACCTCAATATCTCAAAATATTAATGGTTTCCGAGAACAGGCAAACATGAATTTTCACATTTGCTGGTATTTATTTCCAATAGGGAGAAAAAAGCATTTCATTTCCAAGTTCCAGTTCTGTCTCATGATCACACACAGCACTTAGTAGTGTGTTTAGGGATGTGTTATGTGAGTGTAGACTCTGTATGTAAATTATTTGTTTAAAGGAGGTTTGACAGAGCTGTGCAAACACTCACTGTGTTAAAGCCCCTGATGAGTTAATAGTGGACTTTCTGCTACAGCAGCCAGAGATCCTACAGCATTTTCTCTTAAACTTTGCACACAATGGAAAGAATGCACATGAGACTGTCCCCACTTCAACAAGCTTTTGTAGCTTCTGTACTGCAGCATTTTTTCCTGTACTCGAGCTGGGAAAATCCCCCAGTGTTTTTGTTGAGGCTGCACAACTGCTCTTGTCTTCCCACAATTGTAATAGTGCCTTGGCAGTGAGAGGCCTTTTATAATGGCAGTAGTTAATGAAAATATTTCCTATGAAATAACATTTCTAGTACTGGGGTTACACAGAAGTTCTCCACAATACTCCACAATATGCCCCCAGCAATACTTCTCTGTTGCATTTTGCTCTCCTGAGTGTTGTGTCTTATCAGTGGCAACACACAGGTGTCTGCCATTTGACCAGCAGAGAAAACCAGTCTGTGCCCTCTCATTCAAGATGTTGCTATATATTGCAATGAATATTGTCAGCAAGATTTCAGATGGCTCCACTGGCCAATGCTTCCTGTGCTATCCCTGCCTTTGTATGGATTTGGGTTGTCTAATTCAAGGTGCTGTCCAAAATAGTATCAGCACTTGCTTTTGACATGTCAAACCATCAGTTGTAATTACACCACTTATTCTGTTAAAAATTCTCTAATAGGAACTCCACTAATCAATATTAAAGCAAATTTGTAGTCATGTTGTGTTGTAATTTCAGTCTCTAATTATGAAATTGTGTTGTTCAGAGAAAGCAGAGGCCAGCTATAATACTGCTTTTGGGTTTGTTCTCTTTTTTTTGCAGATGCACAAAGAAGGCAGACTGTGGAACAGCTGATAAGGAGAACCACTGGCTGTGGAGTCCAAGTGGCACATGTGTGACTATCATTAGTGCAGACCCTCTAAATATGAGTCGCAGAGCTCCTGCTAAGGTATAACAGCAAAATGCTTTCCTTAAATATTCTTTAAGCACATTGATGTGACTACCAGAAAGATGAATATCTGCATTTCTTTATGCACAGTGGAGACAAGGAATAGGATTTTGGTATCTCAGTCTCTGTCATTTCTCATAGTGTTCTTTCTTGCCTGCTGTTCTTGCAGGTTGCGTTAACATTTTTGACCTCTGTCAACCAAAGTGATGCACTAGTATAGATGATAAAGCACTTACACCTATCTGAATATTATTAAAGTGTTGCACAGTGTTGTATAACCCATGAAAAGTAATTGGTAAGGGAGATTTCATGCTGCCCTTTCAGCTTGCTTGAGGATGAATTTAAGTAAGCAGTGAAGCCATAAGCTGTTGCTTTAAAATTGGCAGTGGATTTGCCTACACAGAAAAGTCTGTCTGGGTACATGGAAAAGGTAAATTCATCATGCAAAACGACTCTGTGGCAACAAAACTAAATTTTTGGTGCATGACCAGGGGGTCATAGCTTGCTCTAATTCTAAATGGAGCATGCCAGTGCGGACTGAGTGCTTCCTGGGGGTGTTCAGCAAGTAAAATCAATAAAATGGCTTTTAATTCCTCTTAATCAGAAATAAAGAAACTTTCTTTCAAGTCACTTCAATTCCATTACTAAATAATGTAAACAGTATTGTGTTACAGCCATTTCTATGTTGTATAAAAATATTGGTAGAGTGTAACTGGTTTCAATGAGAAAGGGATAAGTGTCTTTTCTACTGGCAAAACAAAATAGAAAAAGTTAAACTGTATAATTAACACAATTGAAACATTAAGTCAAGGACAACATCCCAAATTTCATTTCAATTATTTTCTCTTTCTTTGTTAAGTTTTCCCATCTTATTTTGCTTTGAGTTCCCCAAGTGCTTTCTTTCTCTGAGGCGGCTAAGGTCTCACCACCACTCAGAAATCCTTTTTCAGCTCTGGATTTTTTGCATTTACATGGAGTCTTGAGGATGCCACTTTTCTGTTCATCCCTTTCAAACTGCAGCATTTCCAGCCTGTCCAGTTCTGTTTTCATTATTCACTAATAACACCTAAGGTTAATGTAATATTAATTCATTTTGTCAAGGTTTAAGTGTTAACCACTCTGTTTACTGTTGCTAAACTGGATGCTGAGGACAATAATAAAAGGTTTTGGGTGTATCTGTACAGACAATTTTGTCCTGATATGATGCATTGACAGGACAAGAGGTTTTTGTATCAGTCTAATTCAACAAAGACCCAGCCTGGAAAAATTGGTAGAGGTTTAGGAAGAAAAGATTATCAGATGAGAAGAAATAAAAGCTGAAAAGGATAGCCATGTTCTGTGATGCTAGCTAAAACATCACCTTTGAAATTGAAATCTCCAACTCTTGCTGGGTCTTGGCTCATTTCTTCCAAATATTTTACCCTTTTTAAATTTTGGTTCCAGGTGGAGCTGACTGTAAGTCCACTGCCAACTTTGACGGAGAGTGACAAGGTTTGCTGTACATTTGGTGAGACAGTGCATTCTGCTCAGTTGAAAGAAGGGGTTATTATCTGTGATCCGCCTGATATAATTCCTCCAACACCAAAACACCAAGGTAAAGAAATATGGCAAACCTACATGAATAGTAAGAGAAAATAATGTAGACTGCTGTTTCTAATGTGATGCTCTTATATGAGTTGCATACAAGGTGGGGTTTTTTTCCTCTTCCAGTTACTTTCCCCAAAGAGTCTGTTGCTGAACTGTCAAATTGCTCAAACTTTTTTCTGTTGATATATTTACAAGCTGTGGCATTCCCAGTGTTCCTGCTGGGAACCTGAAACAGTAGCTTGGTAGAGACATAAACATGGAGCCAGAGAGGTGCTATTCTGTGTCCCAAACAAACAAAAACCAGTTACTCTAATCTAGGCCTAAGATCTCTGACTTGTGTGGATAGAAGAGATTTATACCTGCTTCAGCTGTGAAGGAGTTCTTGTCTGACTTCTTAGTTTTCCTCCAGTCAAATTCAGTGGATTTTTTTGTGGTTCATGTCACAAGGCTATCCTTTCTGTCATACAGCCTTCTGCATCTTCTTCTGTGTGTCCTCCAAATTCTGCAACAAGAAGGCTGGCGGAAAAATACTTGATCGTATAATTAAAGACTGCATCATTGTTCTGAACCGCTGATTATAGGCCTAAGGTCTGTTACCAGCCATAATTCTGTGCAATTTCCTAGATGGTGCTTTGTTCATGCTTTAATTCATGTATCTTGATGCATCAACACATGGAATGAAACTCTTTGCACAACATAGTTTATTATGTATCAAGTTTAAAAATCTGAAGAGAAATAACAAGCAAAAAACATGTGCTCTTACAGCTTGCAGGCAT